>SNQJ01S0252730.1:0-12728 GCA_010110895.2 Picea sitchensis | reverse complement strand
TTTAAGTGTTGGGGTATCAGATACCCAAGTAGAACCATAATTGTCTTCGCCATAGATAAACTTCATGATACATGAGTTGGCCCCTGTGCTGAATAGGCGGTCAACAAGGTGGTCACACCTTTCCTTAAGACACAGAGTGATCAGGTCGCACTCTGCTAGTGTCTAGGGTGCGACCATTCCAAAATTGAAAAAATCATAAGTCTAGGTGCGACAGTCGCTCCTTTCGACATGGAGAAGGTGCGACGATCGTGCTTTTTGACTAAGAAAGGGTGAGACCCTATCTAATACACATATTTTTCTTGTCGAAACTACGATTTTCCTTATTCTATGTCTTGTCTGGATTTCTCCAAGAATATTAGCACCGATACCATGTCAATGTTTCATCGAAACCTGCACAACAAACCTAGCTAAAGCAAGTATAAACAAATATTATCAAGAAAGGATGAGAGATTCAATATGGAAGAATGAGAAAATATATTCACACTACTCCAATGAGCTAATCAATGATGATCATCGTGATACAATGAATGAGTGGAATACACTCATATATAGGAAAAAACATTCCATAATTAAGAAAAGCAATCAAGTAGTTAGCTTTCCTTAGGAATGCATGCATGCATAATAGTGTTGATCTAAATAGAAAGTCTAAAATAGAACTAGTCAATTAACTCCCATTGAACTAGTGTGTCAAAAATATAAATTTCTCCAATAGATTCATTGATTAAGAGGCTGCAATTTTCTTTCTCTAAATCTAAGGCGGTCCCTTACATCTTATCTTCCTCTTGGGGTGATCATGTACTTTTCTTCCGATCTCTCATATCCTTTGATTTTTCAGTCAACAATGGTTCTTTGAGTAAACATGAAGATGAGCCATCATTTATAAATGATAGTACTCTATAGATATGGATTGATCAATCTTTTGGCTACCCTTTCAGGAAGAACTTCTAGGATGATCGAGTTTATGGCTTCTCTTTCTAGAAGGATTTCCTCCCTCCCACCCATCTCCATGAGTTTCATTTAATGAATTATTATATGTCTATTTATGCTCATGATGATTATTTACTTGACTTATCTGTGTTGTATTACATAATTAAGCATTGGGGGAGATACTTTGATGAGATGACTAGCTGGTTGCACTAACTATATGAATTCACCTGACGGCTATAAGACTCAATTCTTTAGGGCCTAGAGGCCCCAGTTAAGTAGGTAGGTCATCTTTCTTTCCTTCCGTTTTCATATGGATTTCTCATATTAGTTTATATGCATTTCATATTTCATTTTACTCTACTTGCATATTGATTTCATGCTTAGTTTAGAAGTTTTTGAAAAAATGCTAAAATTTTCTTTTCTAGAGTAGTTTATTTTTTGGTTCTGATGTATACGGATGAAGGGTGATAGAACCACCCTATATTTTATAGTTTTTTGTTTCAATGTAAGAACAAGTATACCAGGAGATGTTGCGGTTCTCATGCACTCTACGACAAGTAAATGTACCTAAGTAGAAGCAATATGTTATCCCCATTTTATGGGATAACTAAGGAGATGATGTCTCGAGGCCCTTGGGTTGTAGATATGGAGTGTCGAGAGACCACATGACTAGCAGTGTCAACTTGCACATATGGAAGCCCAATCTATCACCACAATTTGGATCCATTGTCAGTGCATCCACCACACCAGCTAGCTTCTGAATGACACATGGGTGTTGCTCCATGTGGTACAAGTCAGGTATTGTGGCAGATAATCACCCTAATATTTGAGGCACTGAAGCATGTTGTATTTAAATTTATTTTGATTATAGAACTCCTACTTCAACATTATTCTTTTGACCCTGTTTCACCTTGGTGAGTGTTATAGATTTCCTAGTAAGTGGCCAAATTTTGGTAAGGGTTGCAACTAGGGGTCCCTTGAGAGGTTATCGTACCATTCTCGACCATACTTACCACTTTCCGCTCATTACACTCCCATCACATTGCCCCCTTCTAGGCCCTTTGACTTTAGTGACCCAAGAAGGGCATGTACCTCATTTCATGGGAAGAAGGGGATGAAGGCCCAAGGGGATGGTTGCTGGTAAAAGATAAGAACCTAAATAAACCTTCTATATTCTCTCCCAAACATATCTTGAGAACAATGAGCTACTTCTCTTGAAAGAATTGAATACCTGGACAATATCAAACACATAATAAATATCCCACATGAATATAAAACTAACACAAGTGCATTAAAACTCTCTACATGGTTACCCCTTTGGCACTTTGTGGACCTCTTTGTTCAAGTGATAATGTTTTCTGCCCTCTAAGCTATTCCATTCACTATTGGGAGTGCACACATGTTTGGATCATTGATTAATTAATAATGGAAATAAATGGGATTGGATAATAAAAGTCCTTGTATGTCATGAAACTCATTGAACTATGAATTCTAAACCCCTATCCACCTCATCGTCCACTACATGACCTTGAAGGGGCATCCTTGGAAGCATCCCCTACTTGAGTATTTTGGTCTATCTAATAGGACTTTTATGACACCCCTCCCATACTTAAACTTGGTCAATTGTATAGGGTCTTGGAGCATTTGTTTAATTTGATGAGGTAGTTTTGATGCACATGTTTAGGCTCCTTGTTTATTAGAAGTGGTTTTCACTTTCCATGATATTTTGACTTGATATCCTTGGAGGGAACGCCTATTTGTTTTGTAGGACCTTGTTTGGTGGATAGGTTTGGAGGAACAAGCCTAGCTTGGGCTTCCATGGGGCTTGAAGCCCACAGGTTGGATGCCAAGGACTCACATGCCGGATCATGATGAATTGCCTTTGGAGGACTAGAAAACACCTTGGAAGACATGACCTAGCCCTCACATGCCAAAAAAAATTCCTCGGAGGGGAAAAACGTCACTTATTGAGGCTTGACATCACCTAGGGCTAGGGTTTGGTGGTGATGGAGGTTTTCTATGACACATGGCACGTTTTGAAGGAAGAAAGATTTGAAACACGAAGGAGAGGCTTGTATGGATGACAAGTATCCTTTGGAGTCTTAGTCATGCTTCCCCAACTCCAACGACTTCCTCCAAGAGTCAAAATGTCTCCCTAAAGGGGTGATGCCATCCTTTTTTAGGGTTTCTAATGTGCAAAAAGTGTTAATTAAATATTGTTATTTGGTTTAATGGGTAAGATAAGGGTTGTTGACCCCTTATCTTTTGTTTTACCCTTTGAATGTGGACAAACTATGTTTTAGAGTTTTATTATAAATAAAGATCATTTGTATCTCATTTGAATGTGACTCTCCCTTGTGGAGAAGGATACTTATCTGAAATTTTTTCTACTCTTGGAGCATTTCATTTCTCTTTTGCAATTGTTATGGTTTCTCTTGATATTGATTGATTAAAGTGGTGCACTACACTTGGAGGATTCTTCTCGTCCTTGTTGATGGAATTTTCTTGGTTACTTAGGGTTTGATCTTGCATCTATTTGGAATTGGTAAGGAAATTTTTCACTTGTTGTCTAAAATTCTTGCTTCTTCCATAATTGTTAGTGGATGAACCCTTGTAGCAGTATAAGGGCATACAACCTCCCCAAGATTCATTTATTTTCTTGTGAAAGGTCATTAATTACAAGGTTGCTTCAATAACTACAAGGGCATACACCCTGTACATTCACCTTTGTTTGTTTCACAAACCCTAGGGAGTAATAGGGATTACACCCCTAGCTTCTTTGTGGATCAAGCTCTTGCATACAAAGTCATATTATTGCATAAGGATTTGCTAAGAGAAGTAAAAGGGCTTACACCCACTTAACATTTCCTAGTGGTAGTCGCCTTCTTTGGGGAGTAAAAGAATTTACACCCCCAACGACTTGGCCTAGTCATCAAATTCTTTGACTCCACAACCCAATAGTAAGGCACTAATAATTTTCAATTTACATTGGAGCTGAAATAAAATTGTTGCATTGGGATACATCAAAATGCGAAGGAATCAACTTGTTCAAATTGTTTTCTTTCCTTGATGTTCTAGGCTTGTTATTGCCCCTAGGGCATCTCAATTGGTGAAATGTTTCTTACTGTTGTTACAAATTTATGCTACAACCATTAGGGTTGCAACAAAACTCTCTTTCAAGCTTAATTTCTCACTCTTTTACCATTGGAAATAGTTGGAAAGTTGTTATTATTATTCTACTTGATGTTGGCTATTGTTGGGCAATATTTTGGCTAATTTCTCAGGGTAAAAGTTGTTGTTGTATAAAATCATTGCTACAACCACTATGGCATAAATATACTTTGAAAACTTATCTTTGCATCCATATAAATACCATTAAAGTTGTGCTAAAGTGTTGAGAACTTATCTACATGTTTTATGCTTCATAACTAAACTAATCTTTGATTCTTTAAGTGGTTTAATCTGTAGTAGTTACTTGATTTCACTATTGATATGCATTGTTGTTTACTACTGCAATTAGGGACAACAAGCCTAATTTTCTGGTTTGTCATGTATTTAGTCTTGTATCTTCGTTTTCCTTGAGTCTCGGGTAGGTACAATCAACATTGACAAGGTCTACTACCTCTTGGAAACCTTGGCTGCCAACAAGGCCTTATTCAAGACTTTCTCCACACATAGCAAGTTGACCTATAGGGGCATCCATTCATACATCACAATTTTCATCTCATTTCTCCCCTAGGGTCATCTAGATCCCCCCCTTGAGGTGATTCTATCATCTCTAAAGTGATGGGAATATCTTCCTAAGTTGACAATGGGTAGGTGTTCTCAAAGTTGTCGCCATTTGGTGATTGGGTCAGAATTTTCCCAACCTACAACTTGTGCGATAACATTTTGACGTCGTTTCCAGGGAGGATTTTGAATCCTCTTCCGAACCCTAATGACGCTTTGGCAAGATATCCCAAATCATTTTCCCTAGATTTCCTGGTGACTCAACCTAAAGGACATTCCATTTTCACCCTTGATGAGATTTGCTTGAAGCTTATTTGGCGACTCCACCTTCCTAGAACCCACTTTTCCTTGTTTCCCCTTTCCATCCTTTGATGAGGCTTGATGTCATATAGCGGCTCCATTGAGGTGTCCTTTCAGTCAATGGAAATGTGGAACCATGGGATGAACCCTCATTCATAACTTGTTATTCCTTGAGGAGGGAACTTCTACAAATGGAAAAGGAAAAGGTTGCTAATAAATCCATCGAGGAAATGATGAACCATATAAAAGAGTTATTTTTTTCCGAAGAACTATCCCTTGAAGATCAAGAAGTGCTTGAAGGAAAGACATATGAAGAAAGTTACCAAGAAGATCCCGATGAATTTTCTCATGTTGAATATCTGGACAATACATGTGACGAAGACAAAGTGCTCATATCTACCTTTCCACTTGATGAAGGCATCCATACCTCTACTCTTCCTGCACAAGAAGACAAAGAGATGGTCATTTTCAATCACATTGATGATCTTATGAAAGAACCCTTTGATATGGTTGATGAGCATATAGAAACTTTTATACAGATTGAGAGACGAAGATGGGATTTGGGTTGTTTCATTTTTTATGAAGATCCTATCTAAGACATTGAAGGCACCTCTCAGATAAAGGATACATAAAGCATTTCTTCATAGGATTTCTTTTTACATATGGATGGTCCATATATGTGCTATCCTGATGATGATATGGTCACAGACTTATTCCATCCTATTGAGGATGACTTGTCATGATTGACTCATGATGACTCTCAACCATTCCTTGAAAATTGTGATGATTACTTTTTTAGTGACTCGGGCCTTTCCTACGAAAAGTTCCAGCCACCGCTACACTCCATTTTTTATGGACACTAGGACGTGGCTTTCTCAGAGAGATCATAGGTTCACTCTACAAAGAGGAAGTATTTTCATATTGAGGATTTCTACAGGGATTCACTAATGAAGAGGCTGCATTTTTCTTTCTCTAAATCTGAGGTGGTCCCTTACATCTTATCTTCCTCTTGGAGCAGTCATGTACTTTTCTTCCGATCTCTCATCTCCTCTCATTTTTCAATCAAAAGTAGTACTTTGAGTAAATATGAAGATGAGACATTGTTTATAAATGGTATTCCTCTACAGATATGTATTGATCAAGATTGTGGCTACCCTTTCAGGAAGGACTTTCAGGATGATCGAGTTTATGGCTTCTCTTTCCAACAAGATTTCCTCCCGCCCACCAATCTCCATGAGTTTCATTTCATGAATGATTATATGTCTATTTATGCACACGATTATTATGTTCTTGACTTACATAATTAAGAACAGGGAAAGATACTTTGATGAAATGACCAACTAGTTTCACTGGCTATATGACTTCACCTGCAAGTTGCAAGACTCGATTCTTTAGGTCCCGGAGGCCCGGGTAAGTAGGCAGGTCATATTTATTTCCTTGAATTTTCATATTTATTTCTCATATTAGTTTAGATTCATTTCATATTACATTTTACTCTACTTTCATATTTATTTCGTGCTTAGTTTACAAGTTTTTGAAAAAATGCTAAAATTTTCTTTTCTAGACTAGTTTATTTTTTGTTTATGATGTATATGCATGAAGGGTGATAGAACCACCCTAGCTTTTATATTTTTTTTTAATGTAGGAATAGGTCTACCAGGATATGTTGTGGTTCTCATGCACTCTACAATGATAACATGTCCCCAAGTAGGAGACAAATGTTATCCCCATTTTATGGGATAACTAAGGAGATGATGTCTCGAGGCCCTCAGGTTGCAGATATGGAGTGTCGAGAGACCACATGACTAGTAGTGTCCACTTTCACATATGGAATCTCTCTTTATCACCATAGTTTGGATACATTGTTAGCACATCCACCACACCAGCTAGCTTCTGGACGACATATGGGTCTTGCTGCATACGGTACAAGTCAGGTATTGTGGTAGGTAATCACACTAATATTTGAGGCATTGAAGCATGTTGTATTTAAACTGCTTTTGATTATAGAAATATTGCTTGGACATTATGCTTTTGACCTTGTTTCATCTTGGTGAGTGTTGTTATCCCCACTATTTAGGGATAACTAGGAGATCATGTCTCGAGGCGCACAGGTCCTAGACATGGAGTACCGAGAGCAGGATTGACCTGAGCATGGCCCTGGAGGGCCCACCTTTTCTTCATTCATCATATTTTGTCTTGTCGGCAGCAGCAACATCCTTCACCATTAACTTGATCCTATATCAGAAGAGGTTCTTTCTCCATGAGGTAATTGGTCCAAGTATCATGGTATGTCTCACTTTTGATCATTGAAACCTTTAAATATATGCATATGATTCCTTTTATCTCTAACAACTGCTTGGATCTTACATTAGCCTACTTGACCATGCTTGGGTAAATTGACAGGGTTCCCTAGCAAGCCTGTGCCCATAGGTCTTCGTTTGCCACTGGGAGAATTTCTGAAAATCCATCATCTGCTCCCATCATAGCATAATTGTTTCATCTTATCTCCCACTCATTTATCCCATTCCCCTTGTCCAGGCATTGGGTTGACCTATTTGCAGGATTACACCTTATCTCGTGGGAAGAAGGGGCTAAAGGCCCAGAAGGTAAAAGCAGCTAGTAAAATACAAAAGCCTAGATATAAAACCTCGAGATGCTTCGCCCAGGGATCCCCGAGAAGGCAGTAAAAAGCCTCGTAGCAAGAAACAAGAGGGACCCGAAAAATAACAAAACAAAACCTAGTCAGAGGATAGGGGGTCTCATCATGAGCCAACCTATTAGGTCCATGGGTACCTAATAGTATGACATTGCCATTGTCTGGTTACCACGCCAGGGCAGTGACCTTTGGTTGCATGGCCAAGGGAAAGGGGGTCTCATCACGAGCCAACCTTCTCATCTCTGTGAAAGTACTTGTGGGTAACGTTGTCAGCTCTGGTGACCATGCCAAGTCAGTTTCCTCTGGTTAGTTCTTGAACAAAAAGAATAAAACAAGAATAAAAAGAATAAAGGCAAGAATGGGCTTGGAAAAAATGCATCCACGACAGGTACAACTCGCCTTCTACAAAGGCACCCACAGGTAACACTTATGAATCCTTGGCCCTCACTACACCCACATGTTTGGACATCCCCTAACTACATCACCTCACTTACATGGATTGGATGAGATCTTTCTAGAAACTTTCATTTTCTTATGCACACTATCCCAATAGGACGCCTTGTCCTTTTCTCCAATTTTGTATTGTAGGTTTTTGTAATGTCTTTGAGCTATTGACTGATGTATTAGGGGTTTTATGCATATGTTTAATAATATTGATGATGATATGTGATTGACATTGCTATGATCCCTGTGACTGATGAGTCCATGGAGGGCGTATCTTTTGATGTGCAAAACCATGCCCGAGGGGCAGGTACCATTTGGACCTGTACACATGGGGAGATGACCAGTTCGGACCTCCATGGGGTTGAAGAGCCCACAAGATGGATGTTGAGACCCCATCAGGGGGAAAAGATAGGACAATGCTTGATCAAGGGTTTTGCACCTGAGAGGAAGAGGGCGTTCCACCAGAGACACTCCAACAGGACTAGACCGAGAGGGCATGACCCATTTTCAGTGGAATGCTAGCCTTGGAAGGCTTAGGACGTCCCCATATTCACCATGATGTCATCTAGCTTCATGGACGCTTTTGGAGGTAGACTCAGCAACAGTGGCACGTGTGGCATGTTGGAGAGGCCCCTGGGGGGGCTAACGTTTTTCTCCTGGATGTCTCATTTGCCCTAGAAAAGTCTAGTGTCTCCCTTGAAGGGGATTTTACTCTCTTTTATGCTCAATTAGGGTTTTTACTTAGCATCTAATGTAAAAATAGTATGATTTTTACATTATGGCCTTATCGGCCTTTTTATGACCTAAAAAGTAAAATTAGGTCATTGATACAGTATATATTGAGGATTTTGATCCTCATTTTATCATCATCTTTCACTCACCACTTGGTGAGGTCTGAAATGTATGATTTTTACATTATGGCCTTATCGGCCTTTTATGACCTAAAAGTAAAATAAGCCATTGATACATTATATATTGATGATTTTGATCCTCATTTATCATCATCTTTCACTCACCACTTGGTGAGGTCTGGAATATGTGCCCCATTTGCTATTGACTACTTAAGGAAGGGCAATAATTTGTTGAAGGGAAGAGATTTTAAGCATCTCTATGGTGTTTTTCTTGAAGGAGGGTGTTACAACTAGGGTTTGTATTTAATGATTTTGATGAATTGTGGCAATCTTCACAAAAATTTCTTAAATGAATGGTTGTAGTCTTATTTCTTTAAGGTATTTATAATTTTCTAAATCAAACCCTAGTTTACAAGTACACAAGTAGGTCCTTGTCTCATGTCCCCCGATAGAAAAGCTTTTTAGCCATTGAAGAAGTTGAAGAAGAGAGCCTAGCCATAAGCTACACTCATTTTTCCTTCTCCTCCCTTTAGCCATACCCATTTTGACTTCAAGAGGAAGAGGACGCCCCTGTGCCTAGGTCATCATCTACACCTAGGGTTGTTTTCTTTAGGGTTTGATGAAAAGAGCCTTGCCTTAGCAATGCCTCCTCTTTAAGCCCCTTTTGTCTTGACTTTGTATTTCATTTGATCTGGCTTGTTTGCCTAGAAGGAGGAGAGAGAACAAGGCCTTGGATTTGAAACACCGGAGTGAGCCTCTCTCCCCTAGGGTTATGATTTTTGAAGCCCTGATTTAGTAGCACTTCGAAACCTATCCCTCTAGTCCTTTAAAATCTAACCCCCTTCAACTCTTGCGTCCTTCATTTATGACTCCATTAAACCCTAAGGCACTGATCTAAGTCCTCCAAAGTTGAAGTAAGAACTCGATCTAAACACTCTCAATATTTTTCGATTGAAACCCTAACTACACTAACCCTAGCCTAGACTAACCTACTAAACCTAAGTTGATGACGTCATCATTGGATATTTCATCTTTATTGCAGCAACGTTTTACTTTATGAGGAATTGAATGGTGGTTAAAGCATTAATTGAATAAAGTGTTGATTGGTTACATTGAATGCCACATTATTCCAGTATTTATTGGTGAAGTGATATTATTTTCATTGTTGTATTGATAAACATTGACTTTGTCAACATTTACTGCTAATTGCTTATATATATTTATCAGATAGTCTTATGAAGTACTAACCCATTGAAATATAACTTGCATATGTTTGTTTGTTGTTGTCTTGTTCCAGGCAGGTGTTCTTCATTGGGGATTTACTTTATTATTGGTTGTTTAGCCGAGACTTTTTGTTTGGGTGGTGACTTGTGAAGGGGGAAAACCTTATCTTGGTCTTATTACCCTTTTGCCTCTTCAAAACCACAGGTCACCGGGGACGTCTCCCCTGGGCCTAACCTCCCTAAAGAGAAAGAACCTACCCATCGTGGTGACATTGGGTGGGATAGGTTCTTGTTACACCAGTTTGGCCTTCTACCTTATAGCCTTTACTCCTAGCTACAAATTGTGCGATAACATTTTGGCGCTGCTGTCGAGGAACACTGAGTCAATTCTCCTCAAGATGACACTTTTCGGTAAGCCTTGCCTCAAAAGCCTTATCTTACAAGCTTACCTGGAGACTCCACTAGGTTGTTTTCCATTTTCTTTGATAGTTTCAAACAAATTATCTGGCGAATCCACTGACCTTTTCCAGGGTGCCACCTTACTCTCAATTTTGTGATATTTCCAAGTTATGGGATCATGGCACACTGGGAACAAATGTATCCAACTATTGATTTCAAAAAAATTCAAGGATACTCAAATTGCTTTGATGCAAAATGGCTAAACAACTCTCCAAGATGTTTGGATCTCCCAACTCCTCACATTGTGAATTTTTTGGACTATATGAGCAAGACAAATTTGGGAGGAGCAGATGCTATTATAAAATTATTCATACTCACTCTACCATCCTACTTGCAAGATCGGTTTAAGAGTTTTTGCGAAGACATGGGTATATCATCTTTCATACACCTCATCAGTAGGTTTATTGACCTTACCAAACCATGTTGCCAAATGTATGAAGATGCCCTTCATAATCTCACAATAGCCTTGGAAGATGGGGGATTCACTACTGAGATTGTGGAAGATCTCAGAAATGCTTATCATGTTCAAAATCAAGAACCCTCTAATGTGAAGAAGAGATTCATGAAGAACGTTGTCAACCCCTTGAAAAGGAGTAGGATTTTTCCCATGATTCAATAGAGTGCAATGAAGATATGACTAAAGAAGAGAATTATGAGGATGAAGCACCAGTAACCTCTCCTCAGCCTGATGAAGCCCTCCAAGATCCTATCCCTCCCGCACAAGATGAAGAGAATGAGGTAAGTCATTTTTCTTTCCAGTTTTTTGATGATACCTTGTTCTATGACTCAGAAAGCGAAGAGGAGATGGAACCCTTGGACAAGCTTGATCCTCTATGTCTCAAGACTGAAGATGTAGAGGTAGATCTCCCACTTGATGAAGTTATCCGGACACTTGAAGCTCCTGCACAGGAAGGATTAAACAAGGTGAGTTATTTCCCTTTCCAAATTTTCAATGATTCTTTATATTATTATGTAGAGAGCAAAGAAGTATCAGATGTTTTAACCACTTCATGTTATGATGAAGATAATTACTTTGTTGATAATTTTGATGAGTTCATACATGTTGGGAGACGTAGGTGGGATGCAGTTGGTTATGATATGGATCCTATCTATGACATAAAGAGTCATCTCCAAGTGTTTCCTTCGCATTTATCACAACAAACTCTTGACCAGTGGCAACAAGGAGATGAGATTTTTACCGATGCTCCCCAAAAACCCAAGGTTGACCAAGTATAGTATTTGTCTGATGATTTTCGGTCTTACCTTGAGGCCTTTGATGAGTACCCCTCCAAGCACTTAGATTTACCCCATGAAGATGACTATCAACCACCACTATGCTCAGATTTTGATAGGAGTAGGAACATTGTTTGCCTGAAGAAAGATTCTCATGACTTTTTGCGCCAGCCACCTATTATCACTTTACCTTGCTTTTCTATTAAAGGTGTAGTTGGGAAGTATATTTTTTATTTTCAGTTTCCTCTTAGGCAGACCCTAGACTCCAAGGGTTGTATGGATACTGCAAGTTTGAGTCTGTTATCTTAGTTTTTCAACTTTCCCTTGATAGTTTGCCAATCGTCTACTAGATCTTTGTCGATCCTTTCCTTGACTTTAGACCGTGAGGATGTCCTAAGTAGCCAGCTTGCAGGCCCTTTGAGTCAGTTTTTTGAACCTTGGAATTTTCATGACCCTTTCTTGGAGTGGATTGAATACCTTCCTCAGAGATTGACTTGGCAATATTTTATCCCTCCCACCCGCCTACATGAGTTAGACTTTGAGATTTTCGATGATATGATATATATTCTAACCCATGAAATTTTTGTGCTTGATTTATCACTATTTTGGTTTATGATGAAGCACAAAGGTAGGTATCGAGGAACGTTGATGGATTGGATTCACTGGTTGTTTGACTACACCCAACATTCTAGCCAACAGGTAAGTACAGGTAAGAATTTTTCTTTCATCTTCTTACTCATTGATTGTTTTATTTTAGTATATATAGATATATATGTCGGGGTGGCATTACCATCCCAATTTTGTTACTGATACTTCTATCGAGATTGCGCAGGTATGCAAGTTATGCTAGAAATGTTGAGGTTCTCATGCGCTCTATGGTGAGCACATGTCCCCGAGTTGGAGCCA
>SNQJ01S0252729.1:0-12728 GCA_010110895.2 Picea sitchensis | reverse complement strand
CAAACTCGTGATATAAAAGCATGAGACATACTCAGAACAAGGAATCTTGACGGGATTGAAAACAGGGCCATAAGTTCTACTCAGGAGACGTGAGGGCCCGATGGTCAAATTGTATGTATCCCAACTTTTGATTGCAAAATGTGTAACATAGAACAGAGGACAATGACAGACTTCGACGGTCAATTTGTATATTGCAGAACTTCGGGTGTTGTATATAAAAGAATGAGACATTCGGAAAAATGACACATTCGGAAAAACGACTAAGTAACCAAAAAGGGAAAGCAAATGTGAAAAAAGAAAGGGGAATTTGGTTGCCAATTTGTAGATCGGGGAAGTCTTGGTGTTGTTTGTAGGAAAAAAAACAATGGAAACACAATGTTGAGCCCGCCTACCTAGGAACCTGCGATCCAAAAAGTTTTTTGAATATGAAACGGGGAAGTGGTCGATCGGACTCGTGATGTAAAAGTATCAGTCAAAATCTAAAGACATGAATCCGCTAACCCCGACACTTAGAAATTTTCTGAAAAACGACTAAGTAACCAGAAAGGGAAAGCATAGGGAAAAACAAGGGATGGAAATTTTCGGAAGCGGGAATTGGTGTAAGAAAGCCCCATTGATAGTCTTAACAATAACTATGAAGTGCATTAAACAAGTGAACATTCTCTTCAATCAAGGAATAGATAAAGCAAGCCATGCTTATAGTTTCCATGATGTGTTTGTATAAGAGAAGCATCGAAAAGCCACAAGAAAATCAATTTTGGGATGTTTAAGTAAAATTATTGTACTGTCAGCTTCACCATAAGTATAACAACGACGAATTTGAATTTTAAGACGAATTTGAACTTAAATGTTTTGTGGTTGATATGATAGTTCCATTTGACTTCACATAGTATATACCCTTTTATTTCAAAATATTCCTAGAGATCAATTACGCTAAGTTCATCGATCAAGGAAAAGTGATAAAACAAGCCACATACTACATTTGTGTCAGAGAGCCTATATTAAAAGGCAAAGCAGGTCCTGTATTTTCTTTAAGATCATAGAAAAACCACCAATATCCTGAATGTATCATTAATTTTCCAGAACGAAGCATACAACCAAGAGCCAAGTAAACACCAAATGTATTGAAAGTTGAGGCACAGGGAAACACATGAACACAAAAGGCACCAAGTGAGATCCCACAAGGGTCCATAGAGCAGTACACATCGACCTATGCATCAAACAATTTGATATATATAAAAAAACACGTGTGGCATTGGTTTTCTCTTACATCTGGTATATGTTCCCATGAGAAAATAACCAAGACCATGAGATATGAACAAAAGTCTACCAAACACTAGACAACATAAAACCAACGGAGCTTCGCCATTGTATCCCAGCTATAACCAAACCCCTAAATGGGGAATAAGAAACTTTTCAATTACTGTTTTACCATGAAGCAAGATCACCATGCACATTTTCTTCTAATAGTGCCATGTTCTATCTCCACCAGTTTTAACAATGCCAAATTTCCAATATTATTGGAAATTCCTGATGGTTAAGCCCAGAGGAGAAAGCCATTTCGACGGTTCAATGGATGGGCCTGAGTTATTCACAGTTGAATACTTTGTATGGGGTTTGTCCTCATACTTCCCATTTCTGGACTGAACAATCTTATGCACTTGTACATCAGCAATAAATGCACGTGCCTGTATGAATGCCAATGCCCGAACTCTCCGATCTCTATAGCGAGTTATGAAGATCTCAAGCTCATTCTTCAATCCATGTTGAGCCCTTTTTTTCAATGAGGGCATCGAGAAAATGCATATATCATACCATATATGTATAGTTGGAAATCATCTTCTTTTTTATTTGGGTATTCAAAAAATGCAGAAATCCTGCCATGGTTATATAGTTGGAATTTTTTTTTCCAATTTGGGTACGCAAAAAGGTGTAGACTCCTCCAACAAATCCAAAAATAGCCACCATTTTTTTTTCATGTGGACACCCCAACAAATAAGAAAAATTCTTACTGGGAGATGCAAAAAAACATCAAAATAACAACAACGATTTGATTTCTAGTTAGATTCTCCTTGTTTTTTCAAGTGCACAAAAAGAGACAAAATATCTGGAAAGAAAATTTTACAGCCATAGATGTAAACTCTGAATAAATCGAGTCCGACGAACATTCATTTGGGTATTGAAGAAAAATTACAGACACACATGAGATTTTTTTGTTTCCTGCCAAAGCTTGATATGTTTTTTTTTTTCCAGCCGATATGCAATATTGCATTTTCCTCATTTAAGGTAAATTTTCTATGTATTTGAAAGTCGTGCATCATGTAGACACTGTTTTCCTTTTTTTGTAGGTATACTTCATATGGAAATTCTACTAACCCAGGAAGCACATCTTGTAACAGAGGATGTCTAATTGTACAATGTACGATTGTGTTGCCCACGGTTCGGATGTCAACATTGAGGCAATGTCTATATATGTAAGGGAATTGTTTACNCTTCATATGGAAATTCTACTAACCCAGGAAGCACATCTTGTAACAGAGGATGTCTAATTGTACAATGTACGATTGTGTTGCCCACGGTTCGGATGTCAACATTGAGGCAATGTCTATATATGTAAGGGAATTGTTTACTGCATCGTAGACAATCAATTGTATCATCATTTATGAAAGCAGAAGTAGAAGCAGGAGAGTTGCATTTGGAACATACAGGCTCGAAGGGATTCGAGTACGCATTCACTGCAACCAAAACACCCTCAACCTGGGCACATGATCATAACAGTTAATATATTGAACAATATAATATACAACTGCACAACAAAAAAAGAAAGACTGCAGCAAATTGGTGAAGGCAATTTGTATGAGAAAAGTGAGGATGAAATTGTAGATGTATATGCACAACAATTGTAGAGCTAGTTAGTTTCTTGAGATCCTATTTTATGTTTGTTCGCAATTTTGTTACAAATGTTGCTTGGGTTGTGCGAAATATCCTTTCTTTAACATCTCTCTTCTTTGTTATATTTTTGAAGAGAATAAGTGGAAATCACCCTTTATGCAATTGTTGTTCCATTGAGGAAAACAAATTTGAATAGGTGTCGAACAATTGCAGTTGCAACATGGAACAATGCAATAGTTGTGTAACATAACCGAGATACATGGACATGTAAAAGTAAATGACAAAACTGGATATGGAGAACGATACCATTTCCTTGTCGTTGTTTGACTCTCCATATTTTATATGGAGAATGTGTTGCAAGCCAAGTTTTCTTGCGAGTGTGACAACTGCACCAATGGTTCCAATTGGGAAGTGTCATTTCTCTATGAAAGTTCGTTGATAGTTGTGTTCGGGACGAAACGATATTTTTAACAAATGTCAAGAATTTTTTCCACAATACTTGTTTCGTTGAGCGATATAATCCAATCACAATAACCACGGTCATATATTGTTTTGGGAAATATATTAAAATTTTAATAGATATCCCATTACCTGGAAATATCTTTTCTACATGTTTGTAGACAAGTTGTGTGGGAATAGTCAGTGTGATTGTCATCAGGAATTCGTTGTTTGTCATGTCAGCACACATATTGGATCTAGTTTTGTTTTCCTTGACCAAGTAGGTGCTATAGACGACCATTATGTCCTCGATGGAAACTTGTCCAGTTCGGCAGATGTTCAATAGAGGGATTGAACAAGAAAATAGGTGCAAAGCAGTAGAACAAGTAGAACAAATATACAAACAATAAATGAAATACTAAACACTGGAATATGAAATAAGAGTAGAGGCATGGAACTTTGTAACTCCTCCTCTACATTTGCGGAAAAGAGTCCATCGTCTTCTCCAGCCACTCTGTTTGTTTAAATGTAGCAATGCATAAAAATACAATGGACATAAAGGAATTTGGTATGCAGGAAGACATGTAAAAAAAATAAACAGAGTTTGATTTATTTCAATGTAGCGGCACAAAAAATACAAAGGACATGAATATAAGTTATTATGTAGGAAGATACGCAATATCTACATACAATAAATTAGGTGAACACATATACAGACAATAAATGAAATACAAAACAATGGAATATGAAATAACAATACAAGCATGTACCTTTGTATCTCCTCTTCTACACTTGCTGTAAAGACTCCTTCGTTTTCTCCAGCTACTCTGTTTGTTTCAATGTGGGAACACACAAAATACAATGAACATGAATGGAAGCTGGTATGCAGGGGAGAACAAGTAATATGTACATACACTAAATGAGAATCAATGAATAGAATTAAAGATAGTTAGAAATATGAACCTTTTCTTTTCTCCATCCATGGTTGTAATTATATAAAGTTTTTTCTGCCCAAAATATATTACAAGCCAGAAAATATTAAGAAATTGCATGGCCATAGCTGAATGATTTTGGTTTTCTACAACAAAGTATCCAGATACGCTTTGAGACATGGAAATTTAATTTTGCAGTATCTTTGGTGTACATCTCATATTCCAAGTACAAGACAAATTGTATCGTGGTCACACCAGTCCGTGTACAGGATAAAGAGGTTGTATTGTGATATGGGCACATTTCCCCATATATGGCTAATAAGTGTGTTTTGCACATGTTTTATCTTAACAAAAAGGCAACAAACATTTTAATTGCAATGTAGTTGTCCAATTATTTGTTATGCCACTATTTTGTATCATGTCAACACTAAAGTATCATAGAATGATAATGGTTTCATCCAAATGTAAATGGTGTGATGAATTTGAGAACACATTCATTATGTTAGCAATGTTGCATGCCAAACAACATAGAAACTGAATACTGCAATTTGCAATCGACGGAACAACACTCTTGCTAGCACCATTTCAGTATCCTTTTCTTATACAAGAACATTTTGCAAAGACATGTAGGTATGGTCCAGAGCTAGGAAAAGAATTGCAACAAAATTTAAGAGCAGGATAGGTGGGCACAGGACAGGCGCCAAATATCGACTTCGCCAGACATGGTAAATGAAAAAACTACAGGTCCACTTGCGGGTGTAGGACCTGAACACCGCAAAGTGAAAAAAAAACAGCTCCAACTGCCGGCACAGGACCCCAACCCTGCAAAGCCAAATTAAACAAAAGAAAATAGAAAGCAAAAAAAAAACGAGCAAGCACGTACAATCCTAAGTGGAGCCACAGGACCTCAAAATCACAAACTTGAGCCAAACAACAACAAGAAACAACTGACGAACCAACGAACCAACGAACAAGCAACAACCACTGAACCAGTAAACACCATATGTATCTCCAATGATTACCAAACTGCAACCCAAGCACAGAAGGAAATAAAAACATATGACGAGCATGCCAACATAAATAATCAAACATTCTTATTTGCAAACTACAAACAATGAACAACAACACAATGAATAGAATTGAAATTATGGCATCAACACTTACTCTAAAATGATGAATGACAGAAGCGTAGGTCGAATTTTGGGTGCAACACCTGGACCCCATAAAGTAAAAAAAATCAGCTCCAATTGCGCATGCAGGACCCCAACCCTGCAAAGTTGAAGTAAACAAAAGCAAGCAACAAGCGCCAACAGGTCCAACCACAGGCACAGGTCCTCAACCTTGCAAAGTTGAACCAAACAACAACAAGCAACAACTGACGAACCAACGAACAAGAAGCAACCACCGAACCAGTAAACAATGTGTGTATCTTCAATGATGACCAAATTGCATTCCAAGCATAGAAGAAGTATGAAACATACAATGGCTATGCAATTGGCGGTGGACAACAATATTGTCCAAATTCACTGCAACATTGTATGGAAAATTTTGAGGAAAAATGTACTCTGAGAAGCCTATTTAAGTAAACATTTAAGGATGTCAGGTTGTTTAAGGGCCTCGCGGTATGAAAAAATTTAAGATGTCAGGATTGTTTAAGGACCTCATGCTATGTAAACATTTAAGCTATCAGGCCTATTCAAGCACCTAAAAAAAAGTGTCAATGCTCTAAACCTTCGGTATGTAGACATTTCAATAGAAATAGAAATAATAATAAAAGGACATATTAATATGAATTCAATGAATTATCGATCGCTATAGTCCCTCTACACCTTTGGGAGGGACTAATAATAATAAAAACATTAAAAAACAATGTCGATGCTCATAACGTTTGGTATGTAAACATTTAAGTAAAAATGTAATAAAATTTAGAAAAGAACGTCTAAGCTCAAAACTTTGGATATCTAAAAAATTTAAACATTGGGAACAACGAAGCTCACAATAAGACCTCCAATATATTCTCCAATGAGACGATGACATATAAGGTTTTTTTTATTCTATAAAAAATAATGTTTTTACTTCTATAGTATGAACAATATAGATGATGTGGAAATTTATAGTGAAAGGACATATTAATATGAAGTCAACGAATTATCGATCGTTGTAGTCCCTCTACGCCTCTGGTAGGGACTAAACAAGGGTTATTGTTGTAGCGATGTCCCTTCCCCAAATGTAATCTAAAAGACATGTAGCGATGTCCCTGCCACAAATGTAATCTAAAAGACATGGTATTAATAACAAACTGAAAATTACCAATCAAAATAAAATTATGTATAATAAAATTATATATAAATTATATTATAAGTCTATATGGGTGTGACTATTGGCGTTGTCTTATGTAACAAATCTCAAGCAGATTAGCGCATGGAGTGCTCCACGTCGTCAACTATGTATATAAACATAAGGGGAATGCGTTTGTTCTCAACTCTCGGAATGGAGTACATAAAGCTAATGGGAATGTTATATTGTATGATGAGTGTAGGATGGAGGACTTTCTAAGAAAGTTTTCAAAGTAATTGTTTGTGTTTGGATAGAGAGATTAAAAAAATATAAAAGTAGTCTATTTCTTTGATCCTACTCGTGACAATAGTAAAAAAAAATGTAGTTGTAAATGTTATTATAATATAAATAATTATGTTTTAATTTAGAAAAAAGAAGATGCTATATAAGTCTAATATCAATCTCACTTAGTAAATAAGCAAAGTCCATGGAGCAGGGCTGCAAGGCGATCGACGGCGTGAGCTTATTCAAGGGTGAGCAGGGTTGTAAGGTGGTGGACGACTTTGGAGGGATCTGTGGCTCGAGCGTGTGCTTCTTCAGGGAGAGTGGGGCTGCAATACGATCGATGACGCCAGATGGCTTTGTGGCTAAACCTCGACGTCGTTCTTCTATCTCTCTTCATGCACACCATTCTGGATGCACGTTGGGGACCATGTTGCGGCAGGGGAGGTTCGTTTCTGCAGATTTTCTTCCATTCGCTATGGGTGATGGGTATTTTACCTCTTGGATGGGTTTGTGTTTTTTTCTGGCCTCTTTTGTCCTCTCTCCTTGGCAATAAGAGGTTTGGGCTAGAGCTTTGAGGTCCTCATTGGGGGCGTGTGGTGTTTTGGTAAACACTTTGAGGTTCTTTGGGGGTGTGTGATGTTTGGTTAACACTTTGAGGTCCTTTGCGGGTGTGAAATGTTTGGTTAACACTTTGAGGTCCTTTGGGGGCGAGCAACTACTGGTTTGTTTCGAATCTTTTTTGCAGCATGCGTGCTGGTTTTCATCTCTGATGACTTTCTGGTTCTGTTGGGTCATTGGTAGAATATGTTTTTAGAGCATGGTCTATGGACTAGAAAAGAGTTGAGCAAGATTTGTATACTTTGTCAAGAGAAAAAATTATATATCAATATAATGAGTAATTTTGTGTTGGAAAATAAGCAAATTCCATATGAATATGACATATAGGCCATCAACACCAGATATATCAGAAAATAACTTTAATTACAGAGAAATATGTTCACACGCTTACACTTACAGAAGAAACTTCATATACAAAACCAACTTTGACCATAGTCATAATATGTTGCATTTGACTAAGGTAAATTAAAAGTTAAAAACCTTTGACATAGGATATAACATATTTTTGTAAAAGATGTAAATGAAAAACGCCAGATCAGGATATGCCTCGAGTGAAATTATGTTTTGCGACTTCTGAAACTTTGAAGGGACAATATATTTTCCAACTTTTGAAACTTTAAAAGGTCAATAAAAGTGGAGAACGTAGAAAACGTTGATGTGGACAGTCACCTATGAAAGGAGGAGATTCCAATTACCAACCCTAGTCGACCATTCGAACAACTGGTTCCACCTCTCATGCGATATTCATCTTATTCTTGGATGCTTCTAAGTTCCAAGTTATATATGCAATATGTGTTCGTCTTTCATTTCAAGATGAACAATAAGTACCCAGTTACAGAGTAAGAGCATTTACTCTATAATTGGGTGTTATAATTCGAATATATATCGTTAGATTTAGATTTAAAGTAACACAAACTCAGGTGGGATAGGTGAACCACAGAAGCAACTTACAGTTGAAGCCCTGGTGCTCCAAATATAAAGTAACGCAAACTCGGGCGGGACTGGTAAACCACAAAAGAAACTCATAGTTGAAGCCCTGATGATCCAAATATACTCCATTTAGGCTGACGGAAAGAATACATGACGGGCCCTTAATAATAGGATATCGGGGGTTAGGCTCGATCGAGAAGGAAGGAACCTCAATTGGAAAAATTGTATTTTCCATATAAGTATTGAACATTATTAAAACAAGTGCCAAAATATCATTGTCAAGAAGGTGGGATCGCCACCTGATGACATGCCAAGTGCACCGTCTAGGGATTTCAAGCTATCGGATGGAAAGGTCCACGAATTCTTGATGAAGGAATTTTCTAGATGGGGCTTTCACCCTCTGCATGGGGAGTACGTTTCATGTTAAATTCCCTTCACCAGTTGGGGATTTCACCCTCTGCATGGGGATTACATTGAACGCTAAATGCCCTACCTCTAAATGCAATTGTCCATATTTTGCCTCCATTAGAGAATAGTTCCATAATGGGTGGTGAGTTCAAGTGGCTCAGGGTGGAAAGTTCAAGTGTCTCAGATTATGCTTGGCATGTTAGGCCAGGAGATGAGTTTGAAGCTAGTTGAAAGTTCCAACCCTGGACCAACATTTACATTTCTGATCAGTTGTGGCTTCTCAAATCTGGGAGGAAATGTTCTTATCTAAGATGAGTTCTCAGCGGTAGGACATAATATTTCCTAAAGCTATTCCTTTTGATCTGGTTGGAAAAGAACACTGATATATTCATTGAGAGATTCTTCCAAATCGAAACGATGTGTTCAAATATCCTCTTCATATAATCGATGATCGGACGTATACATACCATCCATGTTGTGCATCCCTCCTCTAATTACTCAGTCTAGGTTACCTCATGTCGCTTTAGTGGCTGGTTGGAGAAGGTGAAGGTTAGCCCCATAGCTTGTTCAGTGGGTTCAACAATTATATAGTAATAGCTCTAATGGAGCCATATACACTTATTTCTATATTTATAGGAGATCCTAACCCTCCAAAAAAATAATATAATGCAAAATATACTGGGGAAAACAACAACAATAATTTCTCGGTAATTCGTCAGTCAAGAAAATCCACCAGTATCCTAGAAAAGAAGAGCCTACCAATCGAGGGGAGGATTTTGTTGAGGGTAGTGAGCCATCCTCTCTGTGTAGTACGATGGATGATTAAAAGGTGATTTTTAAAACTGACCAATTGTAATATGTATCGGTAGTAGATTCAAAGATGGAAACTTCACCCCACAGTGGATTCTTTTGGTGAGTCCCAATGGTAGTCCTTAGGCACAGATTCAATTAAAAAGGAATAAGTAGCTGATCCGCTTGAAGTAGGAAATTCATCGGTGGAAATTGAAGTTACAGTTTCATTCATTGACCTAACAACTTCTTCCCCATCAATTATAATTCTAAATCCAATCAATTATCGAGTTTTGATTGCTCAAATAATATATGCCTATGACATTCATTACTCACATTTTTAAGCATCATAATCCAAAGGAATTCAAATTTATATAAAACACTATGGCAACAAAGACTCCCACCATAAAAATTGGGGTTGGATTTAGTGAAGTATATGTCAAGTTGAAGAACAAGGGCATGACCATTGTTGCTATATCGCGAGAATCATATAAGTATTAGATGGGACAAACCTTTGAACTTTTTTTTAAAAATGAGTATAATGTGCAGGTACAAATCATGAAGAAAGTGATGAAGATAATGGTGTACAAGTGTGTATTTGATACCAATGAAGTGAAATCTATAATTTAAAGTAGATTCAGTTGATTCTACAAAATTCTGTGGGCCTCAGTGGGAAGCAAAGAAGAGTATATGGTGAGGGTGTTGACTTAAATGATTTTTCTAGGAGTACTGCTATTACACATCAAAATTACTCACTTTGATAGTGTCGCAAGTGTCGTCATTACAAGTGTTGCAAGTGTCTCATTTTGCTCACAAGGTCGCAAGTGTCACATGTTGCTCACAAGTGTCGCAAGTGTCATGCTGCCATGATGCCTATGTCGTGCCTATAACGACATGAGAAAGACACTTGAAACACTTCAAACATCTGATTTGGAAGAGGAGAAATGAGTCAACATGCTTGCAAACATTTTTCCATCTGAAAGCACCTCAAAAACTGAGTTTTTGGAGAGGAGCGCTCCCCCTTACACTATCTCGGAGCGTCGACGCTTCCCCTTACACTGTTAGGGAGCGTTATAATGCTCCCCTGGCCCTTTTGAGGGAGCGTTATAGATTTTGAAAGCGTTGGCGCCCCCCTAAAGCCTACTAGGGAGCGCTATAGCGCTCTGATGGCCCTTTTGAGGGAGCGCTACCTATTTTGGGCAGTTCTTAAGCTGTTGAGATGAACGGGGAAGCATCTTTTCATCCTTGGAAAGGCAGTTGGATTCGAATCCCTAGTCCAGCCATGATCTTAGGGTAGGTCCTCAACTGAAGGAGGCAAATCCTCACCTTCCCCAAGGATATCTCAAGATTATTAAGCCTCTCCAAGGCTATATAAGCAAGCTTTCTAATGGTGAAAGGGGACAGAAAATGAGAATCACACCAAACTTATGATCTCATAAGTGGTGTTGGGGGAAGAACTGAAGTTATGAAACTTATGATCTTGGAGAAAACTCACAGTCAGCCAGAGGAAAGTGATCAGTGAAGCTGTTGTTATCCAGGTTGTGGAGCTTTCAGGAAAGGGTTAGATGAAGGGGACTTGACGAAGCTATCGCATTCGCATCTACGATTGTAAGTATTGTTGTCGTTATTCTCATCAATATGACACGCTTGGCCTGTTTCTTTCTAGTTTGTGTCTAATGCCACATGAACTTATCACCAGTTGATAGATCTGTTTTCAAGATAATATCAATAGAGTAGGAAGCGGTTGTATCTTGCTTTGTCCACAGGATCCAGCGAGGAGCAAAGGACCGAAGTGCAACCAAGAGCGTGCAGGGACAAACGTCGATAAAAAGGTACTTATGTCATCCTTCCTTCTCATGTGTTGGTTTAGATAGATTTGAAAGGAAGTCAGTGTCCATGATAAGCACTTTTCTATCTAGGGTTAAGGTCAAGATCTAGAGGTGATCTACCTGTCCGCAGGGAGATTTTCCTACAACAGAAACTGGCGACTCCACTGGGGAGATAGCCTCAAATCGAAACCTCTTGTTTTGATTTTCTCCTCATTGACCTTGTTCTATCCCTTGATTGTTTCAGACCTGGTTCACTCCTCTTTGATTAGTTTCATGAGCTGATTGGCTCCTTACCTTATCACACTCAACATACTTGTCAAGTTTGAATCCCAATTTTTGGAATTTTTTGACATTTATGGGGCTTTTAGACCCTGGCGCCCCTGTCCTAGTGTTAACAGAATGCTAGCGCTCCCCCATAGCTTATCACAGAGCGCTATAACACTCCTTTCCCTTGGCAACAGAGCGCCAGCCTCTTTTTGGCCCAATAACCCTCCAAAACTGCCTTTTTCAGGGTTTGCCTCTGTGTCTCTTTTGCTGAGTGATCTAATGAGTCAATTTTTCTTCTCTTTCAACCTTGACATCTGTCTTTTGATTGAAGAATAAGCACCTTACTGATTGGATCTTGTAGGCTTCTTCACCATTTTCCATTGAGTTTTTCCTGTTGAGTGAAGTTTGAAACCCATGCATTGTTCTTATCTCCTCGTCAACTGAGTAAAAACCGTGGTGAAGGTCATCAAAGGCCTACAGACCTCTTTGTCTTGATTTCAGTCAAGGTCAGTGTTCTTCAACTTTTGCTTTTGGGTGTGAAGTTTGTTTTTCTTTTCTTTGATTGTTTCATTTCTTTCGCTTTTCGTTTTGATTGTAACGAAAGGGTGTATTGTTTGCGTGACTTTTGCTTGTGCTAGTTTGGTTTTCATTCATACAAGAAAGATAATTAGCAAGACGAGCATCATGTTGTATTGATCATCATTCATACGCAAACAATAAAAGATATCTTCATGATTGATTGTGCATATTAGAAGGCATTTAAAAGTTTTTTCATTACATCAGGATTTGATTGAGAAAAAGAATCGTTTGAGGGCATTCCGTATTTGTGCTTGTTAGTGAAAGAACTCTCTCTCTCCCTTAGCTAGATGTTCATCGAAAGGAAATGACTGCTTATCATGTTTGATGCACTCTTTGGGTCTGAGTCATAATTCCATTTGTTTCACTTCCATGCACCCCTTTGCGTAAAGAACAACCATAAAAATTAACGCTAATTAAAAGTTATCTAGAACTTTTTCTTTTCTAGGGTCCTCCACCAACAGTAGACTAGGCTTAGTACTTTGGA
>SNQJ01S0252727.1:0-12728 GCA_010110895.2 Picea sitchensis | reverse complement strand
CCCCCAGAGATACAAGGGAATATGAGGCAGCCTAACCCAAACAGGGGCTGCGGTGATCTCGGCTCCCGGATTGAATTCAAGAGTCCAGGGGGCTAAGAACATCCCTCTCGACCCCATGAAATAGGGTCCAGATCTCAAAACTAGATCACGGTCCTCTTTCCTCGAGAAACTAAAGACAAAAAAACCCCTGCCTACTGCGCACAGTTCAACCTTTCCCTATATCAGCAACTTCCAGTGATCATCCATCCATGCCTCCACCATTTTGGGGCTAGGACATAACCTCGTAAACTTTCCGATGAGGGCCTTTTCTGCTAGATGGAGGGCAAGATTGCACGGCTCCTCTGGAGATAGCTCTAGAGAAGGGATCTCCTCCATCTTCTTAACAAACTTGGACGAGAGAGAAGGCTTGGATTTAGGTCCTGCCGAGCGGACTAACGCTTTGAATGCTTCCAAAGGATCTTTTTCCATCTTGGCTATCGGAACTGGGGTCATCGTAGCAGGGCGGTGACCACCAGCAAAAAAGAAGAAACGCAGGCGAAGCGCAGGAGGAACGCTCTGAAAACGCCGATCCGTGGCCCCGATTTTCCAGAGGAAGGAGGACAGTAGACTCCCAAAGAATGCATAAGGTCAACATTCAGATTCGCATTAGGGCCACCGAAGAAGGAGGTCGCGACCTTCAGACCTTCAAAGTGGGAGACACCGCCATTGAGCCAGAACCGTTGAGAGAAGCACTGTTGGCAGCAAGATCAGCCACAAAAACAAAAGAACTGGAGCAGGAAAAGGAGTTCGAGGTGTCGGTCAAGCTAAGCCTGGCCGCCGAGAAGGCCGAGGCTGCCTGTGTGCGCGGCTAGGGTTCTGCATTTTTTAGCCTTCTTGAGAATATCATTGTTAATTATCATAGCTCAAGAGAATATTTTCGTGTGCTTATTTCTAATTTATTTTAAGCTTTATATCCTGATCTCTTCTTAGATTTTGATGTGCATGCTACTTTATCCACTTTATCTTACACTTTTCCATCACAATCTGATATTTTTGATATGTCAAGATCTGGTGAAATTAATTTCAAACATAACACTTATGAAGTCGGTTTTGACACTCTTTCACTTCCACCACTCGCATGGGAAAAAAAATATGTCACAAAATGATTCTACACGATGTATTTCTGAAAAAGACAATGCACTCATTCTCATGGAGATCAAAGATTCTGCATTGCATATTCATTCTTTGATTAGTCCAAACTTTAACGATTATGCTTCACATTTTGAAACGATCCATCTCATCAAAGGGAGGGCTCAAATCAACAATTTGATTTATGTAATTAATCCTCTTATGATGTGTTCCCCATTGACAGATCTATTTCGTCAAAGTCATAGTTTGCATTTTGATTTTTATGAAAGGATCGCATACTAGCTTGAGAACTCGTATCTAAAAACATTTCAAGGAAATGGTAAGGCCATGATCACTTTGTTTTTAAATGAAAAGCTAGAAGGTAAGCATGACCTGTTTCTTTCATATCCTCTGTGCGAAGAAATTCATGAACATGTGGAAAATTGTCAAGAGAATGGGGCACTTCGGTCTTGGCCGATGGTTATGTCAGGTCCCCATAATTTTCACAAGTTTTCTAAAATCAGTCACATTCTTCCATGCTTTGGTGATCCATATTATGAAAGAATTGAAGATTGGTTGGACGATTCATATATCAAAAATCTTTGAAAGAATGGTAAGGGCATGCTTATTGTGTTTCTAAATGAATATTTGGGAGGTAAGCATGACATTTTCTTTTTTATCTGTGGATATTTCTTCTCTTTATTCTAGTATTTGATTTTATGTTTCTTGCAGGATTGGGGACGCTTCTGTGGCTGCATTGGAAATACGATTTCACTTAGAATTTTAATCTACAAAGTAGTTTAGTGTAGGCTTAGGAGTATATTTATTTTGGTTTTATTTTCACAGTTTCTTTTTGAATAATGAAGTTATGGATACACACGAATGCGCAAGAAGAACCATCTTCTCAATGTTGTTAGAGAAGTCTACTTTTAATTCCTATCTCTTTGCTTTTCATGAATGTTCTAATTAAATTTTTATTTTCCAAAAATTATCCAAATGATGAAATGTTTTTAGATGATATGGAACATGAATATTATAAAAGAGAAGGTTTAGAGATAAGATAATTGATCCTGAAAATTTACATTAGTTTTACCCTAACAAGCATGGCTTACCACTACTCATAATTTCACTTATTTTGATTTACCATTTTTTCTATTTTTGACATTGGCTTACATTTAATAAAAATATTGGTTGGATTAAAATCTCATATATCATGTCCCCAAGGTATAGGAAAGTCGGTGACAGAGTGTGATTTTAAGGAACTTCGTGGTGTTAAAGTCACCGGTTTGAAACCTGGAGGGATAAAAACTCCATCCATGTTAAGGGTTGGTGTGGCTCAGGTCGGGTGCGATCCCCGGGTGATTGTGACGGCTTAGATGCCCTTGAGTCGCGGTTTCTCAGCCACAGGCTAGTCCTGCAGGTCACAGACAAACTAGAAAACAAAAAAAAATACATCTCATATATCACCATCCTAAGGAATGAACCTGCCCATATATAAGACTTTAAACAATTTAGTTCTTCCTTCTAATTTTTGTTGAGATGCTGGTTTGATTGGAGCTTGGGTTTTGGGCTTTATAAATTTGTTTTTATTGAAGTTTGTTTTCTGTTGTTTTGATTGGTTCGTTTTGACTTCTGATTTTGAAATCCTTCAATAAAATGTGATATGGTTTGGATTTTTTGTGTTGTTTCCTTTCTTTTTTATTTTCAGTAAATTTCTCCCTTCATTTGGAATATCTATATTTATGATCCATTACTTTGTTGTTCAAGATTGATCATCATGATGAAATCCTATTTAAAATACTCTACTACCTGTTGGTTTTCAAACAACCCGGGACAGTTCAAATTTGGTCTTGAAATAAAACATATATTAACACTGGCAATCAATTTTTAACTTGATTGTTACCATTTTTCTTTCCCTTAGTCATCCTTCTAAGGAATTGTTTCTGAAAATTGGATTAGTCTTTGTTAACCATGACAATATCAAGACTTATTGTGCCATATTGGTTCATGAGGAATTTTTTTGAATCTGCTTCCCCATATTCTAGACAACCTCTTATTTGAAGGTTGAAACAAACCCCATGATTGGATCACCTGTGTACTTCAATAAAAAAAGCACAAGGTTCTAACTAAAGGTGGTAAGGTCTCATCACGAGCCGATCCATCATGACCATTCTAAGTTTATGGAAGTGAAATTCCCATTTCTGGTCAACAAGCCAAGGTAGTGGATTTTAGTCCCCCAGTGATCCGGGTGGATATTGGTGGCCACCCACCTACTCCAACTGGTTCCTCTTGATAATTTTAGTTAAACACGTTCTTCTGTACTCCTTTGTAATGGTGGTTCTACACTTCCGGGGTTGCCTGAAGCCCTACACATCTTCCAGGTGGATACTGGTGTCCTCCCACCTAATCCAACTAGCTTATTTTGTATGTTTTCTTGTCATCACATCTTGTTGTAATTCCAGGGCCGTTTTGGGGCCCTTAACAATGTTTTTTTTGTATCGCCATAGCCAAATTGTACACGAAGTCAGAGTTTCACAACGTATTGTGTAGCTCTCTAAAATATCTTTTCAACAGGCTATCACACACCTAAAACAAGGTCGTATGCAAAATTTATGACCTCAAGAAGTTGAGGTACCAACTTACCCATAGGGGCCCACAGAACTTTTGGCGTTTCACCTCCTAGGGTTAGGTTTTTGGATGTATAGGGTTTTGGCACTCATGAGTAATATCAAAAAGGCCTCTAGTGCCTCATTGTAATCATTCTTCTTAGATGGATGCACGTAGCATCCACATATCTTCTTAGAGATAGCTACCACCATTCGAGCAAGTGTTTCAATTTTGTGGTTTTACAGTTTTAGCCTATTTCATTTATTCAATAGAAGATATTGTTCACTGGATATCTATTTTATTCTTCATATCTTTGTGTTTATTGTATTTTGTCTATTAATCAGTTCGTTCCTCTCCTAAATCTGGATCACCTAGGTGAAGGACAAGAGGTCTCATCACGAGCCAGCTTGTTCACCTCCATGAACCACAATGGATGACGTTGTTGTTAACTGGTCACCAAGCCAGAGAAATGCCTTTCAGTTAGTCCCTAAATTTCCAAAATAATAAAACTTAATAATTCTAGGAATGATCCATCGTGTTCTCTCAACTATTAGAAAATATTAAAGCATTCAAATAGGTTACAAGGAAACTTTGTCAAGGCTATGAATGCCTGTTGGAATCAGTGTCCCTGCCTATGTTATTGAAGTCTTTTCTCAAAATGATCGTGATTCATTGATGAAACAATCTTTCAGAATCATTTCCTTTGAAAATATTTCCCCTCAATTCATGAACTATGGTAACATCAATCTATATATGTCTACAGAGTTGATATCAATACTATATAGACCAAAGAAGGAACTTTCTTAAGGAAACTTGAAGATTAAACAACTTGGTATCTTTTATCTTCACTCATCATGATGAGATGTTTTGGATCAATGCAAAGATAACTACTTTTCCTAGTGAGTCACCATTTCTTGCCCCCCTGGCCAACATCATTTCATTTTTTCCAAAAATGCAAAGGTAACTTTAATGCCTCTCTCTATGGGATATTTTACTCATATTGACTTCGTCAGAAAGATGGATTCTTTAATGATTTTGATTGACTTTGTCTGTTTTGTTCACTTATGCTTCTTGTTTGAGTATGTTTTCTTTTCATATCATAATCTCGTGGTTATTCTTGTTTTCGTGACTGTCAAACATGAAATTAAGAATCATTCTCGTTGGTCCTTCTTGGTTGATTTTTTTTTCATGGTGTTATTTCACATGGATTGATCCTCTCAATAAGCATATCCCACAATCCTTTGTCTAATTCAAAGACGACATTGTTATCCTTCATGACTTCCATTAATTCTTCTGGATAATTGAGTATGGCTATGGTTCTCATCCATTGTTAAGATTCTGAATCTTCATGGCTACAACTTTCACTTGAAAAGAGGACATTTAACCCTATGAATGTTTTATTAACCTCACAGATAAGATTTATATTGTTTGACCCTCTTCATATGACATTCTAAAAGGACATTAGTGTAAATAAAAGTTTATTTATGTGCTTTATTCTCAATATTAAACTCTTGTAAACTTAATTGACCATTGAGAAACCACATTCAAAGCAATACTTTACAACTTTAGCTTTATTGGATTTTCTTTAAGGATTATGGGATGTATGCACCCTGCACTCCAACAATTCGGTTCTACCATGATCTAACCCCTCTAATTTCAAACTGAATCATTACTGGAACCCTATGATCCTCATCATGATTGTGCTTTCCCGATTGACTTGACCCTCTTGGTTTGTGGAAATCTTTGAAGGTGACATGAGTCATTCAATATTGAACCCTGTTGTCCTTCAACATGAGGGAAACCCTAAATTTCATCAATGATTTGAGTGGCATTATGGTTTGTATCATCCTCCATACTCCAAGATTTCATCCTTGGATGTTGGGATAAGGTATCTAAGTCAACCCTTATTTGGTTATGATGATTTTTGTTTGTTACAAGTCATGTGTTTTCTTTTTGATAGGGTTAGTTTGTTATTTTTCCAATTTACCCTACTTATCAACCTGGTTACAGAGCTCATTGCTCCTGCAATAAAGGTGAAAGTAGAGCCAAAAAAACCCTGGAGGTTTTACTTACCCACAATAGTATAACAGATTTCAAACATGTGCCAAAATTGAGAGATGATTTTGCGGGATGAATTCTAACCAAACAATGAAGAGTTTGACAAAACCGTAAAAAAATCATCTTCAAAATGGGCTCATTTACCTTCCACGTGGGTAGTTTCCTTAGAAACAAAATGATTTTAGAGATATGCCCCATTTTATAAAGAGAAATTTCTCAGAAATTCTTTGGCGGTTAAAGGTAAAGGTTCAATATAATTTTCTGTAAAGTGTTTCACCATTTCTCATAGGCTCTGACTAGTTCTCAGATACCTAGGGCTGCAGAGGAGTTAAATCCTCCTTTGGATATTTCTGAAGGTAATTAAATTAGAGGTTCAAATTAACCTTGATCCTTCCCCTCCTTTTTTCAATTGATCAATTCATGCCCATGTTCCTCCTATAAAAGTAGCATAGGCTCACTCTAGAAACGATTCTTAACAGATTGAAAGAAAAAACTATAAAATGTTTCGAACAAAATAAGAAATCTGTCCCTTCAGAGGATGATATATACACTGATCCACAAGAACCATTTCCAGAGCAAGGAATAAGTTGATTTCAATAATAAGAGAATGGGACAGGATGCTAAGAAATAAAGCCAAGAATAGGACACCCTCAATGGAACCAATAATCATTGAAAATTATGAAGTTTTATCTGAAAATATAAATGGATAATTTAAGTCTAAGGTACAATCCCCTTGTGATTTCGTGGATAAATTATCCCATTTTCTCCAAGGATTTGAAGGTATGTCAGGTATTGGTGCTACTCTCAGAAACAATTTCGTTACAAATAATCCCTCTAACAACGATGGTCAGCATTCCAAGCAACTTCAGTTTCTGAGGGTTGTCATGACTGTTGGTCATGGGATGAAAGGTATCATTTATTCATGTGTATAGAACATTTACAGAGGCAGAATCAATATCTCAAGAGAGAAAACCAGAAGTTAATCAATAGCAAGGAACAAAATTCCTCACAAGTAGTAAAAAAGTTAAAAATTTGTCAAAATACTATTGTTAAAGAATCCTCAAATCGCACTGTGGTTATGGAATCCACCTTGCACTCATCATCGATTTAAAACATTTAATTTATGGTAAGGTAGAACCTGATTTTTTAATTGGTTATTGTTTGTTTTGATTTGATTTGGTTTTGTCACTTTTTTAGACAAGCTACAAAATCTAGATTTTATAGCTAGTCTTTAATAGTTTTGTATTGATTTTAAAATTAATTTTGCTTTTATTTACAGAAATTGAAAAGATTGAAAGAGATCATGTTCAATAGTGATGAAGACTGTCTCATGAGGTCGAGATTTCATTTCATCCTTAAATAATGTAGGATTGGTTCTAAAACGACAAAGTTAGAATCCTTGTTGTTATATCAACAAAACTTTGTTAAAATTGTTGAAACAATTTGCTCTCTTATTTTGAGACTTTTCTACTATGAGTAGAAATCAAGATATATTGTTCTAAACATTCTATTATTGAGGGATTTGACTCTATCATGTTGATATGAGAATCGGTCCCATTTCTGTTTAAATAGAGGTAGATTTCCGAGAGAGAAGGGAGGAGAGAAAACTTTGGGATAATGAACGGATGTATTTTGTGAAGAAGGATATGGAACTATGGATTGCTTAAGGATTTATTCTTGTGGGTAATGTTGGTATTCTTTTAATATAATATCTATCATTATATAGTTCATGTTCTTCTTGTGTTAAGGATGTATTGTTAAACTCAACTTTTTCCTATTTGTATCAATGTATTATTATTTCTATAATTTACATTTATATTATTCTTGTTCAACTTTTAAATAGTTTATTTTCCCAATGATTGTGATCTTTATGACAATGTTATTCTGGTACAAGTATTAAAATATATCAAGTTTATTTGTATGTTTTGTACTTTTTATGATGATTTGTCAATTGAAATTGTTTTTCCTCTTAACAAATGGTTTATGCATTTTCATAAGGATCAAAGTAAATAAGTTGTTCTTTCTTTATCATAAACCAGATTTCATTTATCTGTTGAAGTGACTTTATTTAGATCTTGTTATAGTATTTGTACTTCAAAAATGTTTGCCATATATTTCTCTTGATAGATTGGTTGCTAGAGGAGCTCTTACATAGGAAGATACAACCAATTCATCTCTTTTTTCTTGCTGGCTAGTAATAGGTTAGTTAAATTTTAGTTTTCTTATTTAGTTTCTCATGAATCTAGATCACTATTAAGGCTTAAACGTTTTGTTCGTTTGGGTTGAAATCATTATCATTTACATTCATATTTTCCTCTCATTTGAATTTAAGTTAGATTAGTTCTGTAAATTAATATTAGATCTTTCAATATTTATCTGGGATCTAGTTCCCTTTGAAATTCTTTTTGTTTCACAAGACTTTTCATAAATCTTGTACCTGTACATTTTGTAAATTTTGTAGTTAGAGGTGTGAACACTAAGAATTAATGTACATAGTAGATATTTGTTAATAAAAATTTAGTTCTTTTAATTTTTTGTAGTTTATATTAGATACCCTCATTGGTCAACAAAGTTTTTAAATCCATGAGGATGAGTTACCTCAAACAACTTAGGTTACTTAAGAAACCTCGGACCAGACTCTCCCTTCCAGTTGACGAGTGGTCGATATCGCTTGTCAACAATATTCAATGTCTAATCCTTGTTCACTATCAAGAACTATAGTTGATTACGTCAGGAAAAATAGCTTAATGTCTTCATTCTCTGGCAACAATGCCAAAATATGTTATCCCTAAAGTTTCCACTAGACTGCTATAGGGAAAAGCCACGGCACCTTAGTTATTGCAATAGTTGTTTTGGTTTGAATTATGAATCAAGTGGTTTGGATAGGTTGGAACATGTTAGGAGGTTATAGGTCTGGTCACAATCCTTTAACTAAATTTGAATAATCATCAATACTTCATTTAGTCAAGGGTGTTCACACTGATAAACCAGATAAATAAACTGTTGAATGTAGAAGAAAAGAGGAGGAAACACTTAACACAAGTCAACAATTTGTTTACTTGTGATAAGAATATTTCCAAGTTCAAAATAATATTTTAAACCTGAAACAAGTATCTGAATGCAAATTTCTAGAAACATGTAAGTAATAGAAAATCATCGTTGTAATCAAAGATGAATCGAGAAGAAATCAATTATTTTCAACAATGTCTATTGCATTCAAATAAGACAAGAAAAATGAAAATACATAGGTTGAAAATCTGACCATCAGAATGTTTGATTCCTCGAGTATAAAATTTTCCAGGTTTAAAGTTCTCTTTACAATTGTCTAAACCTTCCCATTATATTCAATCCCAAAAACCTCAACCTCCAGGATTTCCAGAAGGAACACCCCCCTTTTCCTTTTACATCTTCCCTTGTATATATATAAAATAGAGAAGAAATTCAAATTTCAGATCCTCTAACAGTGGACCGGATCCCATCTAATGACAATTACAAAAATTTACAATAGTCAACATAATTATCTAAACCTGATTTGAGATCCAATTTTTTAGGGATATTCTAGTTAACACAACCTCATCTTCTAACCCTATAATTGAGAAAATATTCAATGTAAACTATTTAGGAATATGTAACTTAAAATTACATGAGATAATATTCACAAAAATCTTGAGAAAATTCATAGCTAGCATGCAAAATGAAAAATTGCAACTATTCTTATGGATAGTTGCTGCAAAATTTATGAATCTTCAAAATCCTGATACTTTCTCTCAATATTGTAGGGCAACTTTTGTAAGGATATCTAGGGTCTTTGTGTTATTGTGCTTATCATGTTTCCCTTTGGCCTTTGATTGTTGTTGATTTGTAGCTCTAGAATGCTCTGCCTCCTTATGACAATCATCATTTCCTGTGTCATAATCATCAGAATTAGAATATGGTAGATTCAAAATATGTTTACCTTTGTCTAGAGTTTTTATAGGCATTTTTTCTTGTACATATATTTCTAGAATGTCAGGAACCAATGAAATCGGTACTTATAAAACTTCAACTTTTTGTTCTAACTCCAATTTCTCCACTTCTTTGACTCTTTTAATCTTTGAACTTCTCTATTTATTTACATCTTTGGATATTTTTTTGATGACTGAGATTTTTGAGATTTCTTCTTGTTTTCTACTGGAAGATCATCAATTACAATAATTGTATCCTTTTTCAAAAAAGGGTCAAAAATTAACTTAGCCTTGAGTCTAAATTTATTTGTAGGTATGTCGTTAGGTCTCCTCCCATGATTTGAACTTTGTATTTTCTTCGTACCCTTTCTCATATTATTTGACTTTTCTTCATCCTTCTGAACTGCTGGAGATTATTCCATTTCTAGATTTATATTTTTAGCCTTAGGTTCAAATGAATATGACTCAATTGATGATTTTGAAACTATGATTTTCCTTCTTCTTGTTCTAGTATAAACCTAATTTACTTGAGGAGTCTCTTTTCATTTTCCAGGAGGAAAATCTATCTTCCTCTTTGATGTGTTCTTTGTTTCATATTTAGTTGTTTTTTTACTTAACCTAGTCTTCTTGGAAGAAGTTCCAGTTTATTGTTGAGTGTCTGAATTCCCCTCTTTATTATCCTTAGTTTTCCTTGGTGTTTTTTTTTTTTAATTAGGGGTGGCTATTTCAGGTTCTTGAAGCTCATTGACTTTAGATTCAAATCCAGAATAGAACATAAAATGGTTCCAAGACCTGTTAACCTTCCTTAATTCCTCCATAATAAATAATTTAATTAAATATTGGTGGAAAACACTATCTTGTAAACCCTTTGGCTCAGCTTGAATCTTGAAAGCCATTTTTGAAAGGCTTTTTAATAAAAAAAATATGGCAGGTTCATCCTGGATTTTCCACTAAAATGCAGTAAAAAACTCATCTGATATAAATAGACAGTGGAATATCTACCTTCATTGGTGATATATTTATGCACCATCCTTAAGAGTTCACTCCACTTGTCTTTAATCTAGGTTCTAGGAATCCTTTTCCTCCAATCATGACTTTGAAAGTTCTCTTTAAGAAACTGATTACACTTAGAAACTAAAATTTCCTTATTTTTGAACCAACATCCACCTTCAATAGGTAGACTTCATACTGTTTCTATGGATTCCTTGATGACCCGACCTGTCAGATTACCAATATTTTCTTCATTCCCATCAAACTTTTCAGTGAATGCATGAGCAACCTGCTTATTATATCCTTGTAACTTATGACAGAAATAAAACCATCCAACTTCAACAAATTTATACTTGTATTCAGGGTAATCCTCTAGAATTTCAATTCCTTTAGGTTCATGGGAAATGATATTTCCCCCTTTATGCAGAGTGAGCTGAGAAATGATGCAAAATCTCGTTCTTAAACTCTGCTATGAAAACACTTGGAACCAACACTCAAAGAAATCATGCTTCAGAATGGAAAGGAAGTTTAAAAATGCTTTATGAATTTTGAACCATATATGAGTAAAATTCCAAATAACATCCAAGTAAGTAATAATAATTACAAATATCTTGCTGCAGAAAAACCTAACGCACAATCTGTGATTCAAAGAACTTACAACACTTGGACCAATCCCGTGATATCATCTTGCCTCACATCTCATATTCACATGATCAATGTTGATTAGGGATCTTTTCTTGAATATTTGGATGTAATTTTGATTTGAGATGAGCATAACCACATCATATAATCATCACAAACTTTCTAAAATTCAACACTATTGTGTTTAAAATCACTTACATTCTACAACACCTTAATATTATCATTGCTATATTTTTGTTGTAGAATTAGAGCACATTCTGTAACGCCTTTTAGTTGTAATGATTGTAGCACCCTTTATGATAAAACCTGACTATTTCTCTATAGAATTTTGAAAACCTTCATAAATGAATTGATTAGAGTTTTTAGATGTTTTGCAACCCAAAACTAATTTACGATCAGGACAATAATTTTTTTTTTTTTGATAGAAGGTTTTTAGTGCTAACACTATGAACATACATTTGAGTAATTTGCATCAAGATTCCTTCTATCTTTCTTTGGGATGTAAGAAAATTCTTTACTCCCAAAAATTATCAGATGATTAACAACTGGTATATATCCATTTAATGCTTCATAAGGAGTTTTATGCTCTAAAAACTTGTTTGGACTTCTATTTTGTAAATACATAGATGTACTTACATTTTTAGCCCAAACTATTAGAGAGATTCTTACCTTTGAGTATGCTTCTAGCACACTCTACGATGGTTCTATTAATCCACTCAGCCACACCATTTTGTTGAGGGGTATGTGGAACTCTGCATTATTTCTAAATTCCATTGTCTTTGATGTACTTTAAGGATCTTGATATGCTTACCTATCTGTTTTTAACCAAATTTCTAAACTCTTTAAAGTATTGAAAACTATTACCTTTAAAAAAAAAAAAAAAACCTATATGAATTCGGTTCCATCATAAATGAATATAAGAAAGTAAGAAGCTTACCCACGTAATTTAGTTTGCATTGACCCAGATACATTAGTATGCACTAATTAAAGAAAACATATTTTCCATTTATTTGTCCTCATTGGAAACTCATTCCTATGTTGTTTTCTCAAGGTACAACCTTCACATTCAATATGCTCATTCTTAAAAAAAATTGGAAGACCTTTCACCATATCTTTTCTTTGAAGTAAAACTAGATCTTTGAGATTTAAAAGTCCTTACCTTAAGTGCCAAAGTTGTTCTGTAGACACACTTATAGATAACAAAGATTATGTCTCTCAACCATAACATCAAGTTTGTATAGGCCTTCCACTCTCATTCCTTCTACTATAACTTTTTAGTGATTTTGGATATCCTTCACTTGGAAACCTGACTTCACAAATTCAACTTTCAAACTTTGATCTGTGATTATAAATTGAGGTTAGATTTTTCTTAATCCTTGA
>SNQJ01S0252724.1:0-12728 GCA_010110895.2 Picea sitchensis | reverse complement strand
GCTACTCAATTTTGTATAGAGTTTTGTATTGTGGTGAGCACTTTGTTTAAAGCTCATTTGTATAAAGTTTGAAGTAGTGTTTTAGAGTCACATAGAGAACTCCACATTGGTTTATTTTTTAGTGGGTTTTCATTTATGTAATATTGGAGAGAGCTTTGTAATAAAGTTTTGTGGAATTTTTGGAGAAGCATGCCAAGAAATTAGAACGAGTTCGTTTTGGTGTGCGACAACAATATTGTGCTTTTGTAAGAAAATAATTTCAAGAGGATTTCAAAGATAACCTCTATTTATGGGTTGGAGTAGTCGACTTGAAGGGTGTCTTGTAATTTGGTAGTTATAAATCCACATATATTTTAATTTTGGCATTTTTCAGCAAGTTTACTATTCAGTTTATGAGTTTATGGATAAGTAATACATTCACATGATATGTTGCAAATAGGTCAAATTGGTCCTTTAAATTCCCGAATCTGGTTGGATGTGTATGTGTGTTGACATATAAAGATTCTTGGGCTGAATTAGTATCAAAGTTTGATGAAGGCACAAACTGATCTTATTCAACATGGTAAAATCATTTCTTCCTAGATTGAATTCACTGCTGCATTAAGAAAGAAATTTTATCCATTAGCTTATATGCAAACATCAATGATTGCTTGGAAACATCTAAGGCAAGGAAAATGGAAAAATTTTCAAGCTTATACACAAGAATTTAAGAGGAAGGAATTATCTCTTTGAATTCCATTACATAATCTTGAAACTCTTCTAAATTATATTGGTGGTATGCACTCATATATTCGTCATACTATATTAATGTTAAATCCTACTAATATTGATGAAGTGTTAGTACAAGCAACTCATATTGAAGACAACGGAGGAAATATTTTTTTGAGGATGAGTCACAAGAGCCACATGAATTCAAGAAGAAGTTGAAGGAAAAGGGGAAGAGAAAGAAGACAACTATAGTGAAGAAGGATGAAGAGAATAAGCCTACATGTTCTCATTGTCAGAAGAAAGGGCATGATGAGAAACATTGTTGGAAGTTGCATCTAGAATTGAAGCCAAAGTGGGCTTAGCCTGTAACATCCCCCGACCACCCTAGCGGAGGACATGCCACTACTTCAAAACCAAACTACTCTGAAACCAGATTGTAACATACCCATCCACCCAGGCTGGGTCATGCCACTTGAAACTATCATGCTATGATATACATATATATCTAAAGCAAATTTAAACAGACATAAACATTATTCTACAATATAGATTAATGCGGAAATCACAGTAAGCCTACACATGCAACATATACAGACAATACTCATAACATTATAACACATGTGCAAGATACACAACATACAATTAACATAGAATTGGTACTTATCCTTTTGTGAGAAGACCACCGACTAAGCCCTCAATCTTATCCCATTTTTCCTAGCCTCTCATCCCCCTTCCCTTTCCTTTCCTAGTGGATATTAGTCCCCCATAAATCTTTCTTCGTGGTTCGTCTACACACAATGATGTATTTTTATTAATGATCTGCATAATTACATATACAAAAATAGGCTCACCGGCCTTAACATCTAGGCTCTTCGGCCTAATAAATACATAAGCCTCCCAACTTCTAAATACTTGGCTCACTAGCCTATGAACTTCATTAAACATCATTACAATTTAGGAGGGGCTCGGCCTTGGGGTATTACAATCCCCTCCCCTTATTTTTTCACTATCCTCAGTGCAACTCATTTACATAACATCAACAATATTTTCAAAAATATTCAAAAAGATGCCGGTATTGTGCCCGCATAGCATGTTCATGCTCCCAACATGCGTTCTCAGGAGTGTACCAGGTCCATTGGACCTTTACAATCCCTATGGCTCGATTCCACAGCTGTTTGAATTTTTGATCCAGAATGTGTATCGGATGCACTTGAAAAGTGCTTTCTTGCTCCACCTGAATCACATTCCAATCAATAACATGATTAGCATCAGGTATATATTTCTTAATAAATGATACATGGAATACATTATGTATGAACATAGATGTAGGTAATGCAAGCATGTAATCTATTGGTCTAATCCTCTCTAGGATTTCAAACAACCCACAATATTTGGCTGCCAACTTGGAACAATTTCCCAATTGCATGGAATTTATGTTGGCCTTCACCTTCAAGAAAACATGATCACCCACTTTAAATTCCTTGTGAGTTCAACCCTTGTCAGCATAAATTTTCTTTCTGTCTTGGGCAACCTTTAAATTATTTTTAATCTTCAACATTTTCTCTTCCATTTCTCTAAGAAACTATGGCCCAATCATTGCTCTGTCAGTTGGGACAACAACTGGGTTGTCCTAGCTTACTGGTGTGTTTCACTTTCTGCCATAAAGTGTCTCAAATGGGCTCATCTTTAGTGATGCTTGGTACCCATTGTTGTAGGAAAATTCCATCAGGCGTAGATAATCTTCCCATTTAGATGGTTTTTCCATCATATACATCCTTAGTATATCCTCTATCACTTGGTTCACTCTCTTTGTTTTCCCATTAGACTCAAGATGATAAGTTGTGCTAAAGTTTAGATTTGTTTCGAACCCTTTGAATAACCCCTTCCAGAACTTTTAGGTAAACTTTGGGTCTCTGTTAGAAACAATTTTCTTGGTTATTCCATGCAAGCGTGCTACTTCCCTCATATAAATATTAACAACATTGGTTTCCTTGTGAGTAACCTTCGTAGGAATGAAATGGGCAGTGTTAGTAAGCTTGTCCACCACCACGATGATAGCATCATGTTTCTTGCTTGTTCTGGGCAATTTGGTAATGAAATCCATTGTCACCACTTCCCACTTCCACTCAGGAATGGGTAATGGATGCAACAACCCAGCTTGGTGTCTATGCTCAGCCTTGACCTTTTGACACTCCAAGAATTTAGCAATGTATTCAACAATCTCCATCTTCATACTTGGCCAATAATTTTGGCTCTTGACCGCTGAAACAATATTTTGATATCCTGGGTGTCCAACATAAAGTACATTATGCATCTCTTTTAAAATTGTACTCCTCAATTCATGAGAACTAGGTACATAAATTATGTTCCTGTACAAGATAATTCCATCAATTCCCAATTCATAATCTTCAACTTTCTGTTGCATTTTACCTTGCTGCAATTTTGTTACCAATTCCATGTACTTCAAATAAGATTTTTCAGCCTCATAAATCCTACCTTTAAGATCAGTTTGATACATGATAATGGTTGTGCATGCCGTTCATGCACTCTCCTACTGAGTGCATCAACCGCTTTGTTCTCTTTTCCTTTGTTGTTCTTAATATCAAAGTCATAATCATAGAGGAATTCCAACCATCTTCTCTGCCTAGCATTCAAGGTTCGCTGGTCAAACAAATATTTATGACCATTATGGTTTTTCCTCAGCTCAAACCTCTTTCCCATGAGGTAGTGCCTCCACTTCTTCAAGGCATGCACTATGGCTTCCAACTCCAAATCGTGAGTGGCATAGAGCCTTTCATGTTCTTTCAATTTTCTGGATTCAAAACATATCACAAACCCATTCTGACTGAGGACTCCACGAAGTCCTTCTTTGCATGCATCTATGCAAACCATGAAATATTCATTTGGATCAACAATCCTCATAATTGGAGCACTGGTTAACAACTACTTCAATTGATGGAAGCTCTTTTCACATTCTGTTGTCCATTGAAACTTCACCCCCTTCCTTTGCAAGGAAGTGATTAGGTAAACAATTCTCGAAAACCCTGCAAGGATCTTCTGTAGTAGCCAGCTGGACCCATGAAGGATCTGACTTTTGTCACATTCTTAGGTGTTTTCCACCCTTTAATGGCCTCAATATTTTCAGGGTCCACTGCTATCCCTTCTTCGGATATGATATGCCCCAAATAGTGAATTTGGTTCTGATAAAATGAGCACTTGCTCAATTTGGCATACAACTGGTGCTCTCTTAACACTTGTAACACCATCCTCAAATGATTCTCATGTTCTTTATCTGACTCAGAATACACAAGGATGTCATCCAGAAAGACAATGACAAACTTGTCTAAATATTCTTGGAAAACACCATTCATCAAACACATGAAAACAAATGGTGCATTTGATAACCCAAATGGCACCACTGTGAATTCATAATGACCATACCTTGTCCTGAAGGCGGTCTTCCTGATGTCTTCATCTCTGATCCTTACAGAATGATATCCTGACCTGAGATCAATCTTTGAGAATATCCTTGCATCCTTTAACTAATCAAAGAGATTATCGATCCTTGGCAAATGCTACTTGTTCTTTAAGGTTACTTTGTTCAATTTTCTAAAATCGATGCACAATCTCAATGTCCCATATTTCTTCTTTATGAACAAGACTGGGGCACCCCAAGGTGACACACTTGGGTGTATATACCCCTTCTTCAGTAGCTCTTCAAGATGCATTTTAAACTCCTTCAACTCTGGTGTACTCATTCTATAGGGAGTCTTTGATACTGGAGTTGCTCCAGGCATCAAATTATAGAGAAATAAATATCTCTCTTTGGGGGTAGTCCTGGTATCTCCTTGAACACATCCTCAAAATATTTTAGGACTGAGTGATCCTCTAGATTTGGAACCCTATCCTTTGGTTCTTCTTCCATATGGGCTGAAAATATTTGGCAACCCTTCCTATAACACTTCTTCAGTTGCATTGTTGAGATCTCTCGGACAATAACAACCCTAGGAATTCCTTGGATTGTTCTTGGGTTCCCTTCCTCATCCAAGAAAGTAAATTCCTTGTTATGACAGTCTAAGACGGTATGGTGTTGGTCCAACCAATCCATACCAATTAGAAAATCATATGAACCCAATGGAAGGATGTTCAAATCTACCTTGGTACTTAGCCCATTCATGTCCACTTGACATGATTTAACTAGCTCAACAACTTTTCTCTTGGCTCCTATAGCTAGATGTACTAGCCAAGATTTATCATGCTTGCTTCTTGGAAAAAACAATATTTCCACAACTTTAGGATCTATGTAACTATGACTAGCTTCTGAATCTATCAAAATAGTAAAGGCATGGTTAGTTATCATACCTTCTAATTCAATCATGTGTGATTGAAACTTTACTTGCTTGTTGTCCAGGGCTAGCAAGATCCTTGGTACACTTCTTCCCATGTCCTCCATTATTTCTTCTTGCTGTACATTGTGGACAACTCTCACTTTGTCACTTTTGTGAGGAAAATCTCTATACTTATGGTCTACTTTAAAACCCCAACATTGAATGGGTGTCTTCCTTGGCATTTTCCCACCTACCTCAACCATTTTGTGCTCTCTAAAATATGGTTGTCCTTGAGGACTATTTATGAAAAATGGAGGTTTGTTCCCCTTCTGCCTCTATTCCTTATTAAACTTCTTCTTGTCCTCCCAAGCCTTCTAGAAAGTAGGATTTCCTTTATGCTGATGATATAAACACTTTTCTCTCCTTATGGATTCCTCCAAAGTCTTGGGATCATAATATTGGATCTTGTCACTGATGAATGATGGTAGCCCACTTAGGTACCTCTGAATCTTAATTGTCTCATCCTTGATGAAGGAGACATACTTCAACAGCTCTAAAAATATCTTTTCATATTCATCGATAGTCATGCTGCCCAATTTGAGTTCAAAGAACTCTTTCATCTTTTTGTCATAATACCTCTTGGTCAGGTATTTCTTCTCAAAATGCCTCTTGAATTCCTTTCAAGTCACATTTTTCTCTTTGAGGTGTTGCACTTGCACAAGCTAATCCCACCACATGGATGCCTTTCCTTTTAGTTGATAGATAGAAATTCTTCCTTCTTCATGCAAAGAATAGTTATGCAATTGGAAATACTTACTCATTCCTAGCATCCATGTCTTAGCATCTCCATCCTTCTTGTTCTCTCCATCAAAAGTAGGAGGTTTGATCTTATTCATTTCTCCTTTCAACTCATCCAACCCAGACCTCCTATACTTCCTGGAAGGGGATGGACTTGAGATACTATGTGATCTCCTATGGGAATGATTTTGGGAGTGATGGTGATGTATGCTACCACTCCTTGATCTTCCTTTTTTCTTAGGGGTCCCGTGGCTTCCTAATTTGCTGGAGACACTCTCCTTATCCAACTTCTTTTCAATTTTGTCTAGGATTTTCATTAACTTCATAATGAAGTCTTCCTACTATTCCTTGGACTTCATAAGCCTCTCATTATCATCCTTGTGGCTCTGGACATCTTTCCGCAATTTTCTGATGGTCTTAGCCATATTTATGTCTTCCTCCTTTACTCCTCTGTGTCTATTCGAGTTGGTTCCTTCCATACCCAACTGTACATTCAACCCTCTGATTTCATCTTCTTGGTTGTAGACTACATGTGTATCCTCCATCACTTTGCACTCTGTGTTGAATCTGATCTGACAGCTGTTAATTATGAAAAAATGTGCAGCCAACATAACTTTGTCAGGATAATTGTTCTTAATAATTTCATGAAAACATGAACCATTCTGATTCATTAATATATATCAAACTTATTTTTTGTTGATTTCCTAAGAAATTGATTGTTTAGTTAAATTTTCTGGGTGAACAATTATCTTTTACTATTCAAGACCTTTCCAATTCCTACTTCCATGCTCAATTCTGAGTTTTGAGCAGGAAGTTATGGATACTTGAACAATTTTTCCTTTCAGTGATGCAATCTTATACATGGATTCTTCCAAATCAAAGTCGAATTGACTCTTGGATCCGTACTAGATCCCCCCTTCATGTTTACAGGCCTTCCTTACTTCTTGAGGTGTAGGTATGTACAATTAAAAATCCCATGGGATCCTTCTCTAAGCCTCTTTCATGTTCTTAAAACAAAATTTTGGTGCTAGCCCCTTTTCTTCGGCCCCCAAATTCATGTGACCAAGGTATGTGACCCAACGCTAATAGTTAGGTGCTTATCCAAAGCCTTGGAACTTTGGGGCTTCAAAGATTCATAGGTTTCCCTTTCTGGACATCACGAACATCCCGGACCATCGAACTCACGAAGGAAGGTGGATCTACGATCCACATTATTTGTTTAGATCTACAGTGGATAGGAGCTTCGGGACTCCGGGCTTCGACGGTTTCCAAGGAACTTCACTACCAATATCCCGAAGTGCCGAATTGGCGAGCTCACGAAGTATGGTGGATCGATGGTCCATGGCTTCCCAACATCCAACGACTGAGATTTACTATGGAACTCCGGGCTTCGGGGCTTTCTTAAGCACTTCTTCACAGATCTCCTGGATTGTCAAACTACCGAAGATCCTCTCCTTCCTCCATGTGTCATTCCCCAATCAATGGTCGATATTAACTCTGGCCCTCCGAGAGTTCTTGAACTTAAATACTTATGCCTTGAATCCTCCAGACCATGGGCTCTACTACCTCGTGTCCTCTCTCGATGAACGGTAAAGATTTAATCTTCTCTTCGGAGCTTCAGGAGTCTTCATACTTAACAACTCTTGACTAATATCCTTTGGAGTGCCAAGTCTCCAGACTGCATGATATGGCACCACATGGCAGAACACTAGAAGAAGACATGTGGCCCAATCTGAGGGGTGACACATGTCAAGCTCTAAATGGAAAATCAATATTTTAAAAGAACAAAACACATTGACATGTTGCACACATATTGTGTGTCCACGTCACCCTAGGTGATGTCACCAAGCCACATCACTTTAGAACTTCGGGACTTCGGGACTCTGGGACTTCGGGACTCTGGGACTTCGGAGGTCCAGAATTTCTTCCAACAATTTTCCCTCGAATGTCGAATTTCTTAATCTCCTGGGTCCCACGTAGTATAGCTCTCACCAATCAAAGTGGTGACACATGGCCCCACTGTCGAGTGACATGTGTTAGGTACCAATCGGTGCTAAGGTATTTTCAAAATTACAAAAACAAGTGACACATGGAAGACCTAGGTAGGTCCACGTCACCCTAGGTGACATCATCATGCCACGTCATATCTGACGCTTCGGGACTTCGAGGATTTCTTATCATTGATACTTTTTGAAAACTATCGAACTGCAGAACAGGTCCACATCACTTCGACGAACTGGGACTTCGATGATTCTTCTTATCGACATTTTTTTTCCAGACTGTCAAAATGTCAATTGTTGAACAGGTCCATGTCACTCCGACATTCTGCGATTTTGACACTTTGGAAGGTCTCTTCTCATCTACTCACTTACAAAACTCCCAAACTACCGACTGTCGATGATTGCTTCCCGTAGCTTCAGGAATTTGGTGATTTATTCACATCTACACATTGTCAAAAATATCGAACTGTCGGCTGCCGACAACTGCTTCCCATAGCTTTGGAACTTCAGTGATTTCACTGATGAACACCCCACAACCCCCAGACTGCCGAAATCCGAACATTTCTTAATCTGAGGACACATGTCCCTGGAAAATGGATGGTCTGGATTAGTTCCAAACTTCGACAATTTTTCTTTGTTATATCTTTAAAACGACTGAAGGGGAGAAGTCCGAAGGACTTCTATGCTTAACCTTTGTGCACCTTCTCCAGATCTGATGGTTGTGAGGGGTTTTTCTCCTCCCAACAAAATCCAACGGCCCAATTTAAACTTTGCGGCCCAATAACACATCTGTCGTGGTTATCAAACTTGTATACCTCTTGAGATTCTAAACACAACCAAGGTGTTCCCCCAGTTCCCTCCTGACACTCTATACATCAATTCCTTGTGGAATTTTGACTCCAAATTTCACATTCGCGGCCCATCCAGGTTCAATGTGGAAACTATGGGCTCTAATACCAAATTGTAACGTCTCCCGACCACCTTGGCTGGGGACACATCACTACTTCAAAACCAAACTGCTTTGAAACCAGATTGTAACATACCCAGCCACTCAGGCTGGGTCATGCCACTTGAAACTATCATGCTCTGATATACATATATATCTAATGCAAATTTAAATAGACATAAACATTCTGCTACAATATAGATTAATGCGTAAATAAAAGTGCACCTACACATGCAACATATACAGGAAATACTCATAACATTATAACACATGTGCAAGATACACAACATACAATTAACACAGAATTGGTACTTATATTTTTATTAGAAGAACACTGACTACGTGAAGATCTTCCATGAACCTCCCAGCCTTAGACCACACTGCTCCAAGCTATCAGCAGTGAGTCACCCCCGATATAGGACTAAACTCTACCTAGGGTAAAGGAAATCCTAGGCTACACTGAGACTACGAAAATTTGCAGAATGCAACAGGAAGGATTCCCTCCAAGGAGCCTACTTATGCCCACTTCTCACAAAATCTCATTCCCCGCATGCCTGTCCCACCCCGGAAATATACACCTCCAATTTTCCACAGTCCATTAGTTGCTCCACTTCCCTTCCAGAGCTTCAACAACAGGTCGAATCATGAATTATCAGATCTTTGTAGCTACTTCTAGATTCCCTCCAGGAGAAATCACTTCCCCAACAACCTCTCACCTAGAGAGAGTTTCTCACAGGCCTGAAAACCTGCTTCTTCAACCCATAGGCCTGAAAACCCACCTCTTCAAACCACAGGCCTGGCAACCTGCTTCTTCTATCCAACTCTTAAGTCAACCAGGTAACCACAGTAGCAACATCGAGTAAGGCAAGGGACGTCTCAACAAATTATAGAGGTTCACGATGGTAGAGGGTTCAACAATGGTAGAAATGGTTGACTGCATTCTTGCTCAGTGCATGAGTGAATGGGACAAGGGATGGAAATAATGTTCAGAATGGTGACAGAGAACCCCGAAAGGAATTTCTCACATAAATTTGCATGCATCCTGGATGACACTTGGCTCTCCAGGAGCTCATTCCTATCCACTTGGAGTTCATTCCTCTCCCCAAAGGAACTTAGGATAACAGGTTATGTCCAACCTTAGTATTTTAAGAATATATTATAATATTCCCTTAGGTTAAGCCCTCAATCTTAGCCCCTTTTTCCTAGCCTCTCAACCCCCTTCCCTTTCTCTTCCTAGTGGAGCTTAGTCCCCCATAACTCTTTCTTCGTGGTTGGTCTACACACAATGATGTATTTTTATTAATGATCTTCATAATTACATATACAAAAATAGGCTCACTGGCCTTAACATCTAGGCTCTCCAGTCTAATAAGCACATAAGCCTCCCATCTTATAAATACTTGGCTCACCAGCCTATGATCTTCAATAAACATCATTACAATTCAGTAGGGGCTCGGCCTTGGGGTATTACGCAACCTTGGAAGGGTAAAAAGAAGACTACAACCATGGTTCAGCATCTTGAATCAAATTCTGAGGATGAAACTACAATTACAAATATGAGCATCAAAGGTACATCTTATATTACTGGTTCACATGTTGCTTCTACAGAGTCTAATGTTATCCCTGATGGAAGGAAAGGAAAACAATTGTTTCATTTACGAGTTGTCTCAAAACACACAAATATTGATACACTTGTTGATAGTGGATCACAAGTGAATCTTATCTTAGAGAAAGTTGTTGAGAAGTTGGGATTGGAAACCAAACTTCATCCGAGACCATATCCTTTGGGATGGATTTGCGATAATGCTCAGGTACAAGTAACTAAGCAATGCAAGTTACAGTTCATGATCACATCCAGTTTCATTGATGAGGTAGAGTTAGACGTGGTTGCACTTGAAAGTTGTAGGATGGTTTTGGGAAGTCCATATTTGTATGAAAGGAAGGCCATTTTCTATAGAGAACAAAACAAGTATCATCTCTTCAAGAATGACATTGAGTTCATTATGAGATCTCATCGGATAAAGACGAATTCAACAGTTGTCATTATAGGGCACATGCTAGTTAATGCTAGTATCCATGATCCATATTTATAGCCTACGATTGAAATACGAACAAGTCCTTTGGTTGATATTGTTCCTGTTAAGAAGGGAAAATATGTTGATATTTCATTCTCTTTCTCATTTGTATATTCAATTTTGTTGTTCAGTTTATTACTAGTCAGTGGAGTATGGTTAGCTACTGCAAAAATGAATGTCAGAGTTTGTGAATTTAAGGGAATGGTTAACTTGGTCAGCAATATTGTTTCAATCTTCATTATGGTTGTGATGAGTCAATTCCTCGTTATCCAAGCAGGAAAGTTAAATGATACTAGACAAGTGAGACATAATCATTCTCATTTTATTTCTGAATGATCCATACTTTTGGAGGCCTCTTCAGAAATAAGAGGCACATGAATATGCATGCTATAAGCATCTTCAAAATACTATTTCATGTTCGTGAATTTGTATAGCTTGAATAAGAAGCAATCAAGGCAGGTACAAATGATCACAGTACATGTAAAATTGTTCTTCAAGGCATGAGCGACAATGAACAAAGTATTCATTCAAGGAATTCTACAGATACATCAAGCAAAATAGAGAGTCCTAATGGGAAAGACATAGATCAACATTCAACTTGATTTCATATTGGCCAAGATAGACTATCTTCAACAATAGGAGATGGGAGTGGATGTTTAAATAAAAATACATGTATAACAAATATTCAATGAACAAGACTTTTGTACTTTGGATATTTATGAGCCAGAACCAGAGCTATATGTATATTTAGATACAATGCTAGAGGCTATATGTATATTTTAAGGAAGCTACTTGGAGAGTATAAATAAGAGGCAAGGCTCTCTCATTTGAAACACACTTGAGAATATTGAATATCTATAGGTTTCTGAGTTATACATATGATATCTAAGCTGAAATTCTGAGGAAAGTGAAGAAAAGAAGGCCGAAATGCAAGGAAGGATAAATTCTTTTGATGGTGCTTTATAAGGTATGTTATTTTCAGGTCATCTCACCATTTTTGCTATAATTTTTTTTCTATAATGATTCAGATCCTGAAATTGCTATGAAAGTGAGAAAACATATCCAAGTATCTGTGGTTAAAAATTCATCTTGTGGGTCGTTGTATTTTGGGAGTTACACTCTTTGGAAAATAGGGTTTGTGGCGAGTCTTGAAACTAGTCAAAATAAGGTGTTTCAGGTAAAAACGTCATAACTTCTTCATAACAGATAAACATTAAGTGAGACTAATTGTGTTGGTTAGGGTATAGTATTTAGTATGTTTTTTAATAGTTTCAGATCATTTCATTAAATAGTTTGTGTGGGGCACTCTCTACAAGGTCGCTCTCTAAAATAATTCAGAATTCAGCAAGGTATGCCATTTTTGCTATAACTCCTTTTCTGAGAGTTTCCAAGTAGTGCCACTTGGAGGAATTTTATCAAAAACATTGAAGAACATTGTGTATTAGTTTTATATATTTATACATTACATGTTCAAAGTTATGATTACTTCAAGTTAGGGTTGTTGACTAATCCAAAACTAGGCATGTGAGACTAAAGAAAAGTTTGATGAAAATGCTAGTCTCTTGTTTTTGAAGTTAAGGAAGGTTTGCAGGAATGTGATCATATACACCACGTCTATTACAGAGATACAAATCAGATTTGGATGATGAAATTGATGAGGGATTTTGGTTGAGGTACATGTTGAGTACATGGTTGAGATAAGTAGTTGATGAGTTGACGCACATACATGAGGTGTATAGTTGATCATGTTGGTACATATTGATGAGTCATAGTTGATGAGTAGTTGACACATGATTGGTACATACTTGGAACATGGTTGGATGCACTTGTTTATGGTACAGGTTGATTACAGGTTGGTGCATGGTTGATGCAC
>SNQJ01S0252723.1:0-12728 GCA_010110895.2 Picea sitchensis | reverse complement strand
TAACTAGGGTTGTAATTTATCTGTTGTGATATGTCCAATTATATCTATATTTAGAGCTTGTATTCCTTAATTGTAATGAAATAGAAATCCAGAATCATTGACAAGAGTGTATATTTACTAGGTTGTAACTATTTTAAATGTATTGGATTCAAATCATAAAGATAGTAAAAAAACCCATTATTATAGTAGAGAAATTCCTGAATAAAAATCTAAAACTATTCTGATTTGGTAAGAGTAAATTCTCCTTAAATGTTTTAATGAAACAGATTTGAGGTAGAGATTATATAGGAGTATACGTCTACACCATTTTAGATTATAGCATTGAATGATTTTAAATGTGTTTAAAGTTATAGATCACAGCCTCAAATTAATTATATGTATTTGAAATCGTCTTGTCCGCCTCTGAATCTGTGTGAGGGCGCACCTCTAGAATTGTTGTTACACCCTCCCTCTACAACTGTTTAAAAATCGCCCAATTCACCTTGGCCATCCGTGTAAAGGGCGTATCCTTTCACCCCTGCAAAAAAAAATTGATTTAAGAATCGAATGTATTTACCTATGCAACAGCGTGATGTACGACCGTGACAGGGATTCTCCAGACTCTGTCAGGACAACTTCCATTGTTTCGTGATTTCCTGGCATGCGTGCAACAGTTGCCAAATTAACTTTATGGCTTGCACCCACAGTCGTCAGTTCACGTTGTTGATTGTGCCTTTACCTAGCATAATGGTTGGGCCGCCAAACCTCTTATCGTTATTGATAGCACGTGAAGGGTAATGTTATTGTTACGATATGGTAATTTCTTTGAATTATTACGATCATAAACTAGAATGTGAAAACATTGTTAACATAATATAATTAGGTTGTAAGCGTTATTCCTGGCCACATGTCATACGTAGGTTATAGTTTTTATATGTAAAGTTTGTAATATGGTGGTCATGTAGGGTAGTGTATTTGTAGTTTTATTGTTATTTGATAACATATAAAATGTAGGGTAATTGTAATTTATTGCAAGGTTTTCGTAATAAAAAAAAATGTAAAGTGGTTATAATGTATGGTAAAGGATATTGTAGTTTCATTGTTATTTGATAACAAATAAAATGTATGGTAATTGTAATTTATTGCAAGATTTTCGTAATATAAAATGTAAAGTGGTTATCATGTATGGTAAAGGTTATTGTAGTTTTGTGGTTATTCGATAACATATAAGATGTATTGTAATTGTAAAATATGGCAAGGTTATTGTGATATAAAATGTACGGTTGTTATTATTTACGGTAATGAATTTATGCGCAAAGCTAAAACGAGCTAGTATTAATTCCAGAGACATTAACCTTAACCACCAACGAATGGTCTTAATTTCGAACATGTTTGTTAATGTCCTTTAAAACTTGATTTAGATTATGCCTTGATGCCTTTATGCACTTGGGACATGCGAAGACGGGTTCGTAATGAAGGTTGGAATAGACTCTGTCATTTACCTTGCTTGTTGTATAAATTGTCATAGTCTTGAAATTTGATTAAAAGTACACCTCCCATGCAATACTGTAATGAGTAATTTAATGAGTTAATTAATGATTCAGTGTCGCAAATTTGCCTTAATGTAGATAACCTTGTTGACTGTGATCTTGATGGTTGTGTTTTTGTCAATGGTTTAGTAGGCTTGGTATTATTGTGTCGGGTGGGATGTAGATGCCTCCATGTTCCTCAGAATAGTCGCCATCTCTGAGACTTTAAACGGTTAAAATCGATGGGAACCTGGGCTTGAGAGTTGCTTATGTGTCTTGGAGGTCCTAACCATTGCAGGGTAGGACGAGCAGGTAGTCAGTCTTATTATTTGTTGGTTGATTGTTGTTCATTACTAGAAGATGTTGTTGTGCATCTTAGATATTTTTGTTGATATCACAGTTGTATGGATCATGATTCGTCGTCATGTGACAGTGCAGAGTATAATGTCTTGTTACCCTTGTACACATGCACACACACAAAAAAAAATTGCACTTGTTTTAAGAGGTTTGTCACCGTAACGAGGAGGATCGTTAAATATGGTATCAGAGCGGGTTCAACCTGCGACTTGGGATCGCTACGACTTTCGTTGTTATGATTTGATTATATTGTTTCTAATTGAGTTGACTCGAGTGCATGCAGGTAATCATGGTTAGAGGACGTCATGGAGGTATACAACGGGGTGCTAGGGCAAGAGGCGCGACACCACCAGTAGCATCCACACCTAAGGGGTCTAACCCCCAGGGAGACGAGTAGGTTCTCGGGAAGGAGAAGATAGTAGTTGGTGATGTAGTCAAGATGATGAGATCGTTTCAGTGCATGTCCGAGCCACTGATCAGTCGTTTGGACAGAGATGAGGCCAAAGCGACGGCACCCGCTGAGGTTCCACCGTGTGCACTGGTTGTTACTGGTAGTATTCACCGTGAACTCGAGAAGGTCAAATTTCTCGAGTTCTTTGGTGCCCCAGACGACGCAGTCGTCGAGGCATGGTTGGAGAACATGGCGATGTGCTTCGCACTTCGCGTTTATACCTCCAACATGAAGGTCCACATGGTGGTCTTTCAACTGAAGGGGAGCTCTCTTCTATGGTGGAAGACACTCCTACCATAGCTAAACATGGTCGTCGAAGACGTGTCATGGGAACTATTCAAGGAACGGTTCTGAGAGAGGTACCTTTTAGAGGAATTCATCGAGCATCAGCTCAATAAGTTCAACGCCTTATGATAGGTAGGTCGTACGGTGCCTGAGTACGAGGCCCGTCTTATGGAGCTAATCTAGTATGCTCTGCACCTTAACACCGAGAAACTTAAGGTCAATAGGTTTGTATTCAGCCTTAACGGTAGCTTACGTGCAAAGGTTAGGATTTTGATGCCTCAAACCTTGCACGATGCCTTCCAAAAGGCCCTCATAGCAGAGGCGGAGCTTATTAATGGGGGTCAAACTAGGACTCTAGCAAGACCAGCAAGGCAGGGTTCAGCTGGAACCCAGCAGCACCACACACCAGCGAGACATCTATCGGGATATCGTGGCTTCCAGAGGGGATCCACTTTTACTACACCTCGGAGAATGACGCCTCAACAACAGACACCTTACAGGGGACCACAACATCAGTAGCAGCATCACCCGTAGCAGAAATAGTTTAGGCCTGTTCAACAAAACAGACTAGGGTTTCAGGCCGGTGGGCCATCATTTTCTACTTCAGGTACTAGGGCTATTCGGGCAAAGAAGGGGTTTTGGACGTGTGGGGAGCCACACTACCAGTGCGACTGTCCTGTGGAGAGGACTCGAGCATCTAGATCAGCAGGACCCACTACCATGGGAGATATGGGCAAGGCCCATTGGATTCATACAGTGGTGAATAACTGCCAGGCAGAGCACCAGTCGACTGTGCTGGAGACGATAGGTACTGTCATTGACCAGACCCTTAGTATTTTGATAGATCCCAGTGCTACCAAGAGTTTCATTTCTAGTGCAGCGTTAAAAAGGATTAAGGTAAAGGCAGTCAAACAGGATGAGTGTAGCTTCGTGGAGATGGCCTCGAGGGCCAAACAGAAGGTTGGAGGAAAGGTTGCGGGCTGTGCCCTTAACCTGGGAGAGTTTTTCATGAGGGCCAACTTGTACGTCATGATCTTAGGATCTTATGATGTCATAATTGGTATGGACTGGTTGGAATCGCATGAGGTGATACTCAACTGTAAGACAAAATGGTTGAGGTTGGTCGATGACAAGGGACAGAGGCATGTGATTGTAGGCCGGAACCAGGGAGTTTCCCTAAGGTTCATCTCTTCCTTAGAGCTACAGAAGAGTATGTGTAAGGGGTGCAAGCTTTATGCGATCCTTGCGTTAAACGAGAAGGGAGTAGCAGAAGGTCTAGAACACCTTCTGGTGGTGAGATAGTTTGCGGATGTATTTCTGGAGGATTTACCTGGGATGCCACTGGAGAGAGAGTTGGAGTTTATCGTAGAACTAAAACCGAGGACTGAACTGATAGCAAGAATGCCTTATTGGATGTCGACCCCGGAGTTACAAGAGTTGAAAATGCAACTGAAGGAGTTGTTGGACCTGGCACTGATATGTCCTAGTGTGTCACCGTGGGGTGCATTGGTTATTTTCATACGAAAGAAGGATGGATTTTGGAGGATTTTCATTGACTACCGTCAACTAAACAAGGCCATGATCAAGAATCAGTATCCCTTGTCGAGAATTGATGATCTGTTCGATCAAATGAAGGGTGTGATGGTGTACTCCAAGATTGATTTGCGATCAGGGTATCACCAGTTGTGGATCAAGGAGGATGACGTCCCTAAGACCGCCTTTAAGACGAGGTTTGGACATTACAAGTTTACTATTTTATCGTTTGGACTGACAAACGCCCCAGGGGTATTTATGAGTTTGATGAATAGGGTGTTCCGCGAGTACTTGGACAAGTTCTTCCAAGCGTTCATTAATGATATTTTGATTTACTCTCGTACGACAGAGGAGCATTAAGAGCACTTGCGCTTGGTACTACAGTGTCTGCGAGAGCACAAATTGTATGGAAAATTGTCCAAATGCTCTTTTTATCAATCGAGGATTCACTACTTAGGGCATGTCATCTCCGACAAAGGTATCACCATGGATCCAGCCAAGGTCGAGGCTATTATGGAATGGCCTTCCCCGACGAATGTCACAGAAGTGCGTACATTTATGGGTTTAGAAGGATACTATTGATGGTTTTTCGAGGGATTTTCGAAGATAGCAAGTCCGATCACGGAATTGCAGAAGAAAAACAAGAAGTTTGTTTGGACCAAGAAATGCGCGGAAACATTTCGGAGGCTTAAGGAGTTGTTGACAACAACGCCGATACTAAAAGTCCCTGACATGGATGCAGAATTCTTGGTATGTACTGACACATCCAAGGAAGGTTTAGGCAGAGTCTTGAAGCAAGACGAACGAGTGATTTCTTACATTTCGATGAAACTGAGAAGGCATGAGGAGAACTATGTGACTCACGATTTGGAGTTATTAGTCATCGTATATGCCTTGAAGGTTTAGAGACACTACCTTGTTGGATGAAAATTTGAACTAAAGACTAATCATTGTGGACTACAACACATTTTTACACAAAATGACTTGAACGCACGACAACGACATTAGTCAGAATTGCTTAGTGAGTACGACTTTGAGATTACTTACATAAAGGGAACAGTGAACCAACTGGTGGATGCTTTGAGTCGGAGGATACACATATATTTTGTGATGCCTCTTCAGACGAATTTACATGAAAATATTCTAACTTTACAGTGTGACGATGACTAGTACAAAGAGGTTGAGTTTTTTATCGGACAAAACACAATGATGGTACCACGATTTGAGGGATTTTCATTTGATAGCGATGGGTTATTGAGGTTTAAAATTTGGATTTACGTACTGCCAAACGAAAAATTGAGGATGTTGATCCTGAGCAAGGCTCATAGAGCAGTTTACATGGCTCACATGGGAGTCATGAAGATGAGAGAAAACCTTAAACCCTTATTCTTCTGGAAAGGGATGAAGGCCGACATAGTCAACTATGTCGCCAGATGTCTGGAGTGCCAGTAGGTTAAGGCTGAACATAGACACCCAACAAGATTATTACAACCACATGCCATTCCAGAATCGAAATGGGAAGTTATTTCGATGGATTTTATTATTGGATTGCCACTAACGGCAAGGAGACATGACTCAATTTTTGCAGTAGTAGACACTCTGACGAAGAGTGCTCACTTTATTCCTGTGGGTACGACGTATCAGGCACCTGATATAGCTAGATTTTTAAACAGTGAAATTGTGAGGCTGCATGGCATTCCTAAAAAGATTATATCTGATCGAGGATCAGTGTTTACTGGATGATTTTGGATGAGTTTCTAAGAGGCCTTGGGAACCCAACTTAACTTTAGTACTGCGTATCACCCAGACACTGACAGACAGACCGAACGAACGAACCAAACCTTGGAGGACATGTTGCGCATGTATGTTATGGACCAACAAAAGCGTTGGGAAGAATTCTTTCCAGTAGTGGAGTTTGCTTACAACAACAGTTACTAGAGAACCATTTAGATGGCGCCTTTCGAATTTCTTTACGGGTGACCGTATTGGATGCCCTTGAGTTGGGATCAGCTTGAGGATAGGGTCTTGGTGGGACCAGAAGTGATCCAAGAAATGGAAGAGAAAATGCAAACCATAAGACAAAGGATTAAATAAGTGCAGGATCGACATAAGAGTTATGTCGATGTGCACCGAGTCAACTGTAGTTACGAGGTCGGTGATCGAGTATTCTTGCGGGTTAAACCGCATAAGAGTTCGATCAAGTTTGGAAAGGGAGATAAAATCTCTCCTAGGTTTGTGGGACCTTTCGAGATTGTGGAGAGAGAGGGGCCTATGGCCTATCGACTAGCCTTGCCTGATTCTTTGAGGCGTATGCACGATGTTTTTCATGTATCTATTTAGAGACATTATATCCATGATCCTACACATGTTATTGACATGAGTTCCTTGTAGGTATCAGATGAGGGATCACTCACGGCTAAGCCGGTTTGCATCTTAGATCACCGTGTTTGACAGTTATGACGTCGAACGGTATATCAAGTCAAGGTCCAGTGGGACAATTATAGTCCGCACTCGGTGACCTGGGAGGACGCATACGATATGCGCTAGCAATTTCCATTTTTGTTTATAGATAGACATATGATACTATGATACACTTATTTCAACATTATACTATGAAACTTTGGGACGAATTTTAGACCAAGAGGGGGTGTATGTAACATCCCGCTCTGGCACACTGAGAAAACTTATTCTTTGAGGACACTTCCTCGCAAGTGATCTAGGCTATTATGATGTTAAAACATTTTTCCTTGATTATTATGTGCTATGATAGATGACAATATGTTTTACTTCTTTGACATAGATAGGTGCTATTGACTCGGTTTTACTGAGTGTACAGGGTTTTGGACCTTGAGGATGTAGAGGCATCGACGAAATACCCTGGAATCCATATCAAGTTATGGAGTGTGCTATTGGGGTTTGATTTTTTTACTGTAATTTTAGTACATTTGATTAGATGATATGATGTGGACATGTTTTGACATGATTGTTGATGATGTAGTCTGACGATAGCTTGCTGACCAGACTCACATATGGATTAAAGGGGCCACACATGACTACCATAGAGGTTGAGGGAGAGGTGTGGACAACAACCTTGCCACAGCCTACTAGCAATCCCGTCGTGGCCTGAACTCTAGGTTAATGATTACCTAGTTCGAGAGGACCCACGACACCGTGAGGGAAGACTATGACAGTCGCTCATGATTATTCTAAGGGGCACACAATAAGGTGAGGGCCTTATTCCTTAGAATCCCTTAGTCTCCCACAAGTTCACCTTGTGGAGTGTTGACTCTAGGGGTTATTGATGTCTACCAAGCAGTCAAGAAGCGAGTGGCACCCTTGGAGCATGTGGTGCATCTTGAAGGGCACGTCATGCAAAATAAACAAAAGGGTGAGTGGTGCTTTTAGAGCACGTGGTGAATCTCGAAGGGCACGTCACGCAAAAGAAACAAAAGAGGCAAGTGGCACCCTTGGAGCACATAGTGCGTCCTGAAGGGCACGTCGCATTGATGATGATAAAGGAATGAACCTGATGGCCCTAAGACAATCAGCACTTTACGAAAATTTAAAACAACTCCCCTAATTAAATGTTACCCAGTTCAGAATCTAAGTCCTAAGTCTAAAAAACTTCGCTAGGGGTAAGGTTTTGTCTACCCTTGAGGAATTATCTATATAAAATTATAATAATAAAATTTAAAATAAAAACCCCTTACGTAATAATTTGGTCTTCATAAATTTGGGGTAAAATGAAGAGAGTAAGAAATTAATTAAAGTCGGTGGATAAAAAATATATATAAAGAAGAAATTAATTATTTTTAACTTTTGATAGTTTTAAAGGATGTTGAATTAATAATAAAAGGGAAAAGCGGTTAAATTGAAACTGTCATTTGTAGCTCTAATAAAAAGTGGAAAGAGGGAGGTAACATAAAAAGGGAAAGAGGGGAACTTATGGTAAAAATCGAGAGGTCAACTTAGTAAAGAATCTGCAATTAAGAACCTTCTAAATTGAACTAAATTAGCAACTTCATTTTAGGGAAAGCATTCAAAACCTGTAAGGGAATCTAGGGACACCTAGGAGTAAATTTAGGAGTAACTCTAGGTGGGTGAGGGAATTGAGACAATTATTAATTTAAAGAAAATAATTATTGGAGGAAAGAGGGGGATGGACAACACTTGTACGAAGGAGAATTATTAGAAGATTTTTATTAAAAACTTAAATTAAATGAGATTTAGGGAAAGTTTGGAAGTTCTAAAACTCTATAAAAGAGAGGAAGGAGGAGGAAGTAGGGGATCGATTGTTAGTGTAACGTTACGCTGCTGGATTAGTGACTTGACTGATTTACTTGTGGGAGTTAGGATTTCCCAGCTCGGATAGGAGTGGTAGCTCGGCCTTGCGAGGTGAGCTGGGAGCTAGACTTACCATCTAGATAGTGTGTGGCCCCTTTTCGGCTCGAGGGGCTAAGGGGGAAGCAAAGTACCCCTAGCGATTGGCTGGGAGGGACCGGTGAGGTCTCGACGGTCAGCGAGTGGGAGCGGCACTTAATGCATGGATTTCATTTGAGGTGGGTGATAAGCCAACAGTACACTCATTATTTTGTAGAGTAGAATGCATTGGTAACTTATGCTTGATCTGTATGTTGGTTGTAAATGGAATAATTCGATCATAAGCCCCTGCCCATTCGTTGTTTGCCTAAATATTTTATTGTCAGCGTTCTGTTTTGGGTTTTACTGTTCCTTGGCTTGGATCTTTATGCTTCTATGTTACCCTTCATGGATTTATATTCCCGAGATGTGATAAGCGTAAACCTCTGTCTGTGGTTGCTACTTGTGTATTGACTTGTTTTATTTTCTACGTTGTCATCATGTATTGGTACTAAAATCCTTACCTGTGCACTAGTAGTTGTGGTAACAGATGTAAAACTATATATACATGTTATCCCTGCTGTGGTAATTCGACAGGGTTGGGAAAGAAAATATAGATATATATAAATAAAATTGTAGGTTGTATCTTCAGCATTGGTAATGTGGTTGGCTATTGACCTAGCTCTGCATATTCATCACCAAAAAGGGTAAACAAACTGTGTAATTATCTTTTTGTAAATTGGCTTCTATATGTTTTTGGTAAAGGCCATCTAAACCCAACGTCTTCATCCTTTTATCGGAGATTTAACCCTGAGCAAGTACCAATCGATGGTGAAATTGTCCATTGTTTCCTTTTGCCATGTGTTTTTCCTTACCCTGTGTTTTCTGAACCATTCATGGACAATGTTTAAATTGGGCTACACTTTACCCCGTTCATTAATCAGAATTTACCTTCACTCCTATTTTTGGTGTTTGGGAACATAATCGTGTCAAGACAATGCTCCCTCGACTGGTATCTACCCTCACGGTGTTGATTGGTTAGAGTCTAATTTACCTCCAGATGCCCGAGCAACAGTTGATGGTTTGGAAGAGAATCTCGACTCCTTATCCAGTATAATCCCTCGAGCCCGAGCCTTACCACATCGTGGAAGTAATGGATTTAGGGAAGATAGTGATAACAGGCTATGGGGGTCTGTAACGATCCTCCTCGTTACGCCTACAAACCTCTTAGAACAAGTGCAATTTTTTTATTTTTATTTTTAAGGTGTGTGCGCGCGTGTACAAAGAACTAAAAACATTGGACTCTGCGTTGCCACCCGACGTCGAACAAGGCGCCAACCACGACGAACAAAACAAGACGACATAATATGCACAACAAGTAACTGCATACATTTAACGACGATCAACGACAAAGTAAGACTGACTACCCAACCATCCTACCCTGCAATGGTTAGGACCCCCAAGACACATAAGCAATGCTCAAGCCCAGGTTCTCATCCATTTTAACCATTTAAGGTCTCAGGGCTGGTGACTGTTCTGAGGAACTTGGAGGTGTCTACATCCCGCCTGACACAAGCAAACCAAGCAATAAAAAGTATACTTCCAAGTACAACAATAGTAAAAGAACAACCATTTTTCCATTTTATTTTACAATAACTACAAAATGACCATCACACTACATTTGATATGTTATCTATAATCAATTACCTTAACTTGACCATAAAACGATAGCAACATCACATTAACAGTTCCATAACCATTAGCATAAACATTAAACGTTTCATTACACTATCATTACCTTAAAACAAATACATTAACCTTAACCTTACCCTAAGCATTTAACATGAAGCATTACATTACATTAATCCTTCCATTGCGTGCAAGTTTCATTCATTAGGCAACGTGTCATTCAATACTTAAATATTCAAGGGCGCCAGAATAAGTAAGTTTAAAGCCATCATTAGAAATAACTAGATAAAAACTAAATATCTAGATCCACCATCTATTACATAAATCCTCAATGCGTGAAAACTAAAATCTATGGAAATCATTCACTACACACTAACCATTGCTCAAGCAACGATAACTAACACCATCGATATTGCATCCATAATTCCATCAGGTGCCATCTAAATCAACACTAATATACATCTAATAGCCAGTAATTTAGAACCAATAATTAATGCAACATCCAATAACAAATGATTTCATGGTGCCAAAAACTGTAACTTATTTCAGCAAGCATCACCTCCTTTCATGGTGCTTCCTAATTGTTAGTTCCCTTGAAGGCACATGGACACACCATCATAACATAAATGTAGGATGCAAGTTTTGAAATAAATAAGGCTTGAACATAAATTTATGCTTAAGAGCTCACCCAAAGGGTTGTAATTTCCATAAACCTCTTAGCATCAACACTATCTATAAATAATTATCCTTTCTATCAACTAGCCCTTAGCCTTAATGGAGGCATTAACTAAATTATGACAGCTTGCTTTATTTACATAAAAACTGAAATAAGGTAAGTGGCCTTTATCGAAATAAAGTGGTTTGCCATTTTTAAATACTAACTAAATAAGCAGTTGCAGTCATGAATAGTAACCAAAAATTAGATTTCTTCCATTAAATAAGGTAGATGGATAATTAAGAAAACATCACTAACATAAACAGGATTTTCTCTTATTAATAAAGACTACTGCCAAAAATGCTAAAATTGAATGCATTCAACTAAGTTGGAAACAACCAATCTGAACTGGTATTAAAACATATAAAACACTTTCCTGTTCCTGTTTCGAGAGCAACCCATTAGAATTTTTACGAAGGAAGAGGTGTCCTTTATATTAATAATTTATATATATATAAATCGTCTTTATTAAAGGAAAGTTAATTTAATATATAAGGGTTCGCAAACTAGTGCGGTGTCCTGAGTTTAACACTTTAGTGAAAAATCAAGAGTTGTAATGGCCAACCACCTGTTTCTGCCATTCAATCACCCATACCACTTTGAAATCAACACTTTTGTCACCTAGCCAACGTGCATCTCAGAGCAGCCATTAAGGTGAAGATTAAGGAAAAGGGACAGACACAACTAATTTTAGGGTTCTGACTGTCAAAATAAAATTTGGGCGAACAGGGCGACAACAATAAATCCGGAGTCTGCGTAGGAGGAAATCATGAGGTGTGGCTAGGAACGAAGGCAGTTTTCAAAATATTCGGTAAACTGTTATACAGGAGGGGTTCTGGATTATAACCCAAACCGTTATTTTGTTGACTTTAAATTTCACTACAAAGTGGAATAAGACTTCCATCTACACCCTTCGTTTCCCACTAAATACCAGATGCCAATAATGGAACACAGGAACCAGATCATTGCCTCAAGGACCACGCAGTGAGTTACGAAATTTATTCACTATACCAGCTGTGCCCAAAAAATTTAGATGGTTCTGTCCCAAAAGACTCGTTGTCACCATCGCGGATTCGGTCTTACAAGAAGAAGATAAAATCCTTCAATATCAAGAGATATTTGAACTCTCCATCCTTGCCCATTGCTTCCACCCAAGAATATATGAGAGATAATAAAACTTTACATTAAATCATCACCATTAACCAATCATCACATAGAACCTGATAATGCTTCCTGAGACTTCTTCAATTTCTTTAATTCTTCAATTCTTGGAGTACTTTGATCCTATAGATAATATTACTCAATGTATTCTCTGAAACTCCTTCAATTTTCACTCATTTAATCCTCCCCAAAAAGAGGTTATAGAAAGAATGGTAGACTTTATTCAATTTTGGTCTGTTCAGAAGACCCAACTTGTACAGAATTCTCCACACTCAATATTTAACATTTGATTCCGAACCTCTCACAAAAGAAACTACAATCCGTAATATTTCCAATGTAAGTGGTCCCACTTCATTTGGATTTTGTATGAAGAAGTTATGACTGTTTTACCCGGAACACCTATTTATTGACTAGCTTTAGGACTGGTCACAAACCCTATCTTCCACAAAGTGTATCTCGATAATTATAGTGAATCAAGAGATGAAATTTTTACCAGAGGTACCTTGATATGTCTTATCAATACCATAGTGATTTAACCATCGGAATCATTTTAGAAAAAATATTATAGAAGAAATGGTAAGATGACCTGAAAAATAACATACCTTAGAACACATCACCAAAAGACTTCATCCTCCCTTGAAATCCGGCCTTCTTTTACTTCTTCTTCCCT
>SNQJ01S0252721.1:0-12728 GCA_010110895.2 Picea sitchensis | reverse complement strand
CTCCTATATATACCAAGGAGACATTTTCATTTTGAATCATCTTGTACTTGAACATTTAAGTGGGGTAAAAGGAGGTTGCCCCCTCGAAGAGGATTATTATCTGAAATTATCTCTTTTTCAAGGCATTGAGTACTTTTTCTGAGATTTTTCTATATGCTTTATTGATATTTGGTTCTTAACATTTTTAGAGTCTATGGGTTATTTTAAAATTATCCCTCCCATATAACACCTTCGTGGTCGGGGAGTTATTGCTCACATATACTCGTCATTACCATCACTCGAAGCTCAAAATTTGTGCCCACACGCTATCACATGGTTCATTAAACTTTGTTAGTACTATTACTGACTTGTTCATTGTTATCAATTGCAATCTAGTTTAATGTTACCATTTTTCAGTTCACTGCCGATGAAGTTATTAATTTCCTAGATTTTCCTAATGTCCCATCATCCACTTTCTGTCTATGCAATTAATTGCACAAACCCCATCGCAAATTTCTCTATGGTAACATATCTTACCGATGTTAATGATATTTCTTGTCAACCTATGAAATTCAATGCATGTTGTCACATCACCTTTCGCTTAGAGTCTATAAACATCATCTTCGCCAAATGGGTAAGGTTATTATGTTTTCTTTGCTTAAATTTCATACTCAGTCCTAGAGCCCACTGCTCAACCTGTGAACTCCTACCCATGACCCCATCCCTCTATCCATTTCGTTTATCATCGATACCACACCATGATGGTTCTTACTGTCGGTAAGGGATTGGTCCCCAAATCTACTACCCAGGTCGTTGCACAAGTTAGAACCATTATCCTTGAGCAATTCATTGATCCTCATGTCCAAGTCATCGATGATATCCATGGGAAGGTGGAGCACACTCTTGTAATGGATGTAGACTTTACAAATCTCGTCCAATTCCTGCTAATGGTCATCAATTCCTTTATAGTTTGCAATATTTTATAGGATGGCACTATGAGTTGGGAGTGGAAGTCGGACTTCCTACCTCTATGGGAAAGTACCTCAATGAGTTTGAGTGACCTACTAGTGTTTGGCACCACTGGAGAGGTGGTGAAGTGCACTAAATTTTTTATCATGTGAGTGCACAATAACATGTTGTGGCTTGAAAAGGGATACCCTATCCATTTCATGAACATACATCATTTGACATGGTTATCCATGGATGACCAATATGTCGTGGATGGGTTCCAAGGTTTAGGAAAGCATGGTTGAAAGAAAGGTACTTTAAGCCTATATGACAAATACAACACTCGGGAGGGAGGCCTAGGTGCTCTCATTGATCTCATCAACGATGATCAAATCTGATGTTCCTTCTACATTATGACAAGAAAAGTGATGAAGAATTACACAAAGGGGGAATGCACATTGGATGCCATAGTAGTAGAGGAATTCCTTAAGAATGGAGCCATGCTAAATTGGTTCCAATATTTGTTGACAAACATGTTCCAGGTTTGTGTTTATGTTCACGACTACATGGCATATTTATCTATGGCTACCTACTCATCACGTTCACAATGTGGAAATGTCAGCCAACCCAGGGGAGGGATATTTATCACACGGTCGATACCTAGATTTTTAGGATATTCGATCCCTGGAATTCCAAGTCACTTCTTGCCGATGAAGACATGTTTAATTCCACCCAATGGTTGAGGATTCCACAATCGATCCTCAACAAACACATGCACCACATTTGGTTCGAGATGGAAGGAACGTACTTTCATCAACCCATTGGGAGTAGATCCTGCACTATTCCACATGAATCCTCTTCATTTATACCTGAATGACTTCATGTTTGATAAGGAAGTCAAGATCTAGAAAGGAGTCTTAATATAAGAGACTCCAAAAGGGATAAAATATAGTATTCCATCAATTGCATTCCGAGCCTCTCCTACATAGATGTCAGCTATTACCACCAATTCCAGAAAAAAGGAACAAAACCCTTCCTAAATTAGATGAGGAGTGTGAGGAGGGTGATGAAGAAACACCACCACACAGACCACTACCATTCCCCTTTCAACAATTTCGGATGATGCACAAATATCTGGTAAGCATTTTTGGGAATTCCTTGTCTATGATTTACCTTTAAATAAACTAAGAACAAGTTCTCCAATGAAACCAACAGGTGAACCAATTATTACTAAGGCTACCCCTCTTTCTTCACTGCCACTCATGTCTCATTTGATTTCACCACCATCGATATTCACTACCCTGACTCAGATTTGCACCAAGAATCCTTCAGTAGCATCAACTGTCTCTATGCCTCCTAACATCCATATTCTAGAAGACCCACCTAAGAATGTCCAATATAATATTGTTGATGAGGAAGTCCTCATCCAGAAAAATGGCATAACCATTAATTACTCCACCTTGATTCCCCCATCCCCATCCCGCACACAAGCAATGACTCTTGAGCATGTTGATCCTTTTAGTATACCCACTAGTGTTACCACTACTCCACTCATTATTGTTGTACCCCAAGTATCGCAATCTCCAGGTCCTTTGGATGAAGGCCCAAATACTATCTCCAATCCTCAACCAGCTGCAGAGCGAGAGGCATAGTTCCAAATGGATGTGGAAACCTTCAATGACCCACTCAATGGCCAAGACAACACTTGTTCCACACAGATTAGAACTTCCTTAAAGGAACAATTCACTCCAATTTTTCAAAACATGCAACAATGTCTTGATCTACTAGAGCTATGTCTAGAGAAACAAGGGGTTTCCACCACACTACCACAAGAATTATAGTATAGTATTGTGAGAAGCCTTAAATATTAGTCTCCTACCCTGGAAGGTGCAGGTACTCCCAATTTTTCTAAACAATCTATTGCAAGTGGAAAACCACTTGTGACAAAACTGCCATTGGATTCATCTACTATGAGTGGCAATATTTCTACTTGGGCTACATCTCAACTTTTGCAGATTGTAAAGACTTATGCAGATCAACTAGAACAAACAATTGTTGTTGTAACATAGGAAAACGAAGACTTAGTACAACATGATGACCAGTTGAAAGAGAGAATTACTTCAACTAATGCAACAAAAACTTATGAATGAGGCATGTAGGTAACCACTAATTTGACCAGTGAAGCAGTGTCTAGCAGGCTCAGTGATGCTTGGCCTACATTTCACAAGTTGGTGGCCAAACACCCGAAAGACCTTGGCGAGGTTGCACCAGTAGCCACAATTGAGCTTATCATTGAGGCATGGACCCATGTAGCATATAGGAATCATGACGTCTAGCAACAACTGAAGGCTATCCAACTAAAGGAATGAGATCATCTCAATGAGATGCTAGAAAAAATATCCAAGGTTGTTGTACAGGGTGATGTTATGTGCATTTCTTTACATCAGTGGGTTGTAGAGTGTAGTCACCTCTTCAAGCTAATCAAGGACTGGCTTGGTCTGTTGTAGCATCGCACTAAACTAGTGGAGGAGATCTAAGCCCAAATATGACTAATGAAATAGGAGGTGATGTTGATCACTGATCCTGTTTAGCAGAGTGTTAAATTTTCCAAAATACAATAGGTTGATGAATTCCTAGACACTTTGTATGACACCAATCAGGCTGCCAAGAAGGAACTTCAGGAGTTCAACATAGTAGTCTAGGAAACCTACTTCAAGATCTAATAACCTGACATAGTGGTGGAATCCGAATGGAAAACATTGATGGACATAAATCTCTCAATCCTAGATGTCAACGCAGCACAAGAATTTGTTGTTGGAGCTTCAATCCTACTGCGCAAGTGGAAATATCGTGTCTATTAGTATGATAGTTTTAAGAAGAAGGTGGCTCAAATCGTCCTTGATTTGGACCCTCAGTTTGAGGGGGAATAAAATAATGAAGTAGAGATTTGACTCAAGACGAGTCAAGGGTTGTGTTTGGGGCCCTATTGGACCCTTGGTTTTGAAAGTTCCAGTTTTTTGGATGTTAGAGTTTATTGTGGAACAACACAACTCACCAACAGAGGATCCAAGAAGTAGAAAGTTATAGATCAGAGCTCTAGTGAGGAATGAAGTTGTTTGCTAGCTGGAATGAATAGTAGAAAGCGTAGGAACCTTCTAGTGAAAACCAAGAAGATGTCGAATCAAGAAGCTATAACGAACGAATCAAGAAGTCTCATAGAAAGTTACAATACAATGACTTATGAAGTGACACAAGGTTGTTGCAAATGTTGATGGTGATAATGTTGTTGATGCTATGATTATTGATATTGATGCAGAAGTTGTTATTTCCCATATAGCTATTGTTGTTTTTGATGTGGTTGATGTTCAATTGCACAACCTTCGGCTATCGTGACCCTCGTTTTATGTACTAAAAGTTGTAGCTATAATCTAGTCTTAGCATTGTTTCCAAGGCTATTATAAAACTATCTGTGAAATGTAATTACAGATATTCTGCACATTTGAGATATGACTATTGTATACTTTCCCTTGATATCTGGGTAATGAAAAGATGAGAAATGTTATTTGGAGCCTAAAAATTTGTTTAATTGTCTATGAATGCTAAGATATTCATCTGCGCAAGTGTTATCTCTGTTTATTTTACTTATTCAGTTAATGCTTGGGAATACTCTCAATAGATGAATTTTTCCATGGGTTATGCATTTGAATCTTTCATTCCAGTTATGATGTATGTGTATAATATTTTATTCTCCTATTCTTAAATCTCTCTGGGTTGTGATATTCCCACCTAGGTGTTCTATTTGAATCCATTCACTTTCACACCAATCTCGACTGCACTTCGGGTGAGAAATCCTTCCCTTGTGGAAGTTTGAAAGTGTCATCACTGCTAGACTATAGTGGTACCTTTGTTGGTAAATTCATAGAACCTTGGTCTCCAATCCCACACCAATTGTGGTCATACATTCAAAGGAAATGACTTCAACACAATAAGCTAAATAACACACAGTCACACTGTACATGTCATAAAACTTGTTGCTTCATATTTTATTATTGGGGATATGATAAAAGAAGCCATGGAATGAGAGGGATGGATTTTTAAAAGAATACATGCACAAAAAGAAGCACATACTAAATCAGAACAAAAGGAATGAATATGTTGTATCCTGCATCCCTAAAAAAGGTCTGTGTCTAAGGGGATCTTTGATCAAACAACCTGGGTATAATATACTCTTAAATTCCCGAAAGTGTCAACCCTAAAAATGAGCCATGATTCTTGATTTATAGCCACCTTTTCTTGAGAAGAAACCACTTTCTCAAACCAATACTACTTCTTGAACTTTTGATTCCACTTGTCAGAATCTTGATACTGCGCTTAGTTTTGCAATGGCTCCCAACTTTCCAACTAATTTAACCATATTTTACTAGGAAGAAACNTTTCTTGAGAAGAAACCACTTTCTCAAACCAATACTACTTCTTGAACTTTTGATTCCACTTGTCAGAATCTTGATACTGCGCTTAGTTTTGCAATGGCTCCCAACTTTCCAACTAATTTAACCATATTTTACTAGGAAGAAACTGACTTATACTTCTAGATAATCCCTATTGATAGTGTTGTTGAGTGTGTTCTCCTCATCCAATTGAGCCTTCATTCAGGTCCCTCTAAATGGATCAATTGATTCCCATCATTACTTCATGATCCCTTTACATTGCCTGCTAGGATGATGCACCAAATGTTCCCTTCTTGCTAGCAGGGCTCAATAATATCAAATATAATGGGCCAACTCATTGTATCCTATGCTTCAAGCTTATCTAGTGCACTTATGAGATTGGAAGTTACACTTTAGGGTGGACTCTTGAATTCCCCTTTGAATTTAATATCATGATAATGATACCAAAGAAGGATGTCCTCGAAATACTGCACTAAATAGAACACTCTCCCAACATATGTAGCTGGGATGGTTCAAAACCCACTCTTGGGGAAAAGGTTAATACGGGTGGATCATCATCAGAAACACTTTTCATGAAAGTAACTCCTCTTTAGGACTCAGGCTATTCACATATTGGTGGATTGTGACTCCTACATTTTTATTCTTATAAAATCTTGACACATCTTTATGCAAACAGTTAATGAGGGGAAATGATTTTATATGCTTGGTATGATTCATAATATATCAAACACATACAAATGTACATGTCAAGGTGATGATTTCTGATTGGTGATAGATACAGGCAACGAGATAATAATGAGTGAAAAAATGCAGACATGAAGCTAGTCATATTGTTATGAGTCTTGTATTTCCTAAATGATTTTTCAGTCTATTAGAGCATCCTCCCACTCACATGAATCATTCTCCCTCGTTCCTCTATTTCCACATGCACATATTTTTCATATTTCTTGGACCCTTTGAAAATTGGAGAAACATGTGAAACACGGATGACATCATGCTTATATCGGCATGAATACCTGAACATGTGGTGACTTGACATTGATATACGTAGGTGTTTATGTGTCCCTCGAGATCCAATCATATAAGAACCCTAGGATGCTATCACGACTTGAGTGCTATCTGGTCCATGCCTTGTAGGTGAAAATTTCTGATAGGTTCAAGAGCGTTAGTCACTATCTTTCCAAACCTTCATTACTTCTCTTGATGTCCTACAAACTGCTCCATTGAATCTAGGTTCAATTATGTGGTTGGTGAGGTTGACAGTGATTTGGTTGATGTGAAATCCAAAATGGATCGGAATACCACTGTTGCAACCCCATGGGAGTGTTTTCCTTTACTACACTTTACCATGCAACACATTTTCTCTTTGACACGTAGCAACATAAAACCACTTTCATGCCCTAATTCCACATTAACCTCATGGACTCCTTTCCAATGTGACATGCATCATTCACCATTGATCAGGATCTCTTGCAGTCATTGGATGATTGGGCACGCACTGTCTCCCGCAATTTCTCATTAAGACTTGGTTAGATGGTAAAGTTTCATCTTGGCAAGGGTCTAAAATTGATCTAGATAAGTTTAGAACCTTTTATGCTCCTGATAAGTTCCATAGTTTGGGAATGGGTCTCGGGCCCTTAATCCTTGGTTTCTTCACTATGAAACTCTTGGTGCCCGATTAAATGGTTCACCTCCTTGATGTGGGAGTTCTATGGGATCCTTTTCTCTAGAATTGTTCCCCATTAATCACAATCATGATGTATGCTATTGGATGGAACAAAACTAGTAATAACATCAACTCCGGAGGAGACAACATACCCTTATGGTTTGATGAGAATTGTAGATCAAGTTCCTTCTATTGTTGGGTTATGGATTCTACACTCAAACGAATTATTTTTTGGGAACCTGAAACACTTGATCGAGAAGTGAAACAAAAATTGCTCAACAACTTCAATTTTGAAAAACCTAATTATTTCTTATTTGAAATATGGTGAATGAAGTAAAATTAAAAACATATAACACGATTGGAAAAATATTTATTTATGTAAAAAGTGAGGAAAATTTGTAGCCTTCAATGTTATCACCAAAAAATTCATCGGACAAATACAAACAATGGATGAAAAACCTAACATAGTATGGTACCAATAATTATGGAAGGATCACATTCAAATTGGTAAGATACCCACAAAACTATGCAAAAATGATTTTGAATCTGTGCGCACACACTACATGGTCTGCACGACTGACAATCATGAAACACGCTCGTATGTGGAAATGACGCATTGATGATTTTGGTCGGGCCTTAACCACTTATGGGATGAATCAAATCTCGACCATACCCAAAAATCTCCCTAAACTTCTGCCTTGGGATCACTAAAAGGGATGGAAGGTACCTCCAAAGGCTTCCCATTCACACTTGTAACTAATTGAAAAATATATTTCCATGCTCCTATAAATAGAGGATCATTGTATGAAAAAAGGAATAAGAATCCATAACATTGTTATGTTGTTCAGATTCTCTTGGAGAAAGCCATCTTTCCCTTGAGACATAAGTTTGAGCAAGTGTAGCATAGAGATAGCTTTACACCTCTTGTGAAGCTAAGTCCTGGTTATTTTTCACCATTGGAGAGTGATAACTCTAGATTTTTGAGGGAACAAAGGACCCTCCTTTAGGAGAAATAGGGGATTCATTGTCCCAGATTTCTCCTCTTGGTGCACTCAATTCGAAGATTCAGTTCTATTGGGTAACCATTTCATTTGTTCAATTTAATGCATCACTTGATTATGTTAGTTTATATTGTTTCTCATTCTTAGTTGTTATTTTATTTCTTTGTATTTTTTTTTCTAACTTGTAGGTCCACTAACCTGCTAACCATCTTTCTATTATGCCTTGTTACCTTACCAGTGTAGTTAAGGGACCTCCTTTTGCTCACCCTTGTGACAAAATGAACCCAATAGTTTGGCGACCATACTGGGGATTGGAATCCGTATTCCTCCTCAAATAGGCTATTAGAGTAGTTATTCTCACTTTCTAGTGTTTGTAAGGTCCAAAATCAGCCTAGCCTACCCTTCAAATACTGCAAATCAACCATATCTTGGCTAAATTCATTTCAAATTTTTGGCCTACCATTTTAATGCATGTGCACAATTTCAGGTTGAACAGATGCACTGAACACGCAGAACCGCATATTTGTTTTACCAGAAAATCCATGCGAACTACACGACTGTCCGGTAAAAAACCGCGCAGATCTACGAGACTGTGTTTTTTTTTTTCAGTAGCTTATATTTACTTTATGCACTTTGTAAGAGCCACAAAAAGAAGGGTTGGGATTCATTATTGCATAGATATTGTTGAATTTTCACTATACTAGGCCCAAGTATGAGGTTTAATTCATTTTAGTCATGTACTTGAACCATAAACAAATGCAACTATACCATTCACAATTGCTACAATAACCAAGATCACAAGAAGAAATACCATGCACAAGAACACAAGAAATATCTTTGGAAACCCTTCTCAACAAGGGAAGAAAACCCATCAATCCTTTTCTATATTCTCAAGAGAAATACCTCCCACACCATAGACCTAGCACACAAAAGGGTCCTCTCCAAAACCAAGAAGCTATCACCCAAGAGAGGTGCACACTTCATCCCTAGAATACGTACTTTCTGAAATTTCCAAAATCACATGTGTGTTGTGTTTCCTCAATGGGGAAATCACTTTTATTTATACTGGACTGGACACAAAAAAGTGGTGTCTATTAGCACAATAGGGACAACCTCAATAACTCAGAATATAATTAATAATTACAATATTAATTATCATTTATATTAATTATATTTCACTTTATGGTGGAGCCGACATGTACCCTTTACATCACAATTAGGGTTAGAGGTAAATCTGACTCCCAAAAAATATAGCAAGGGATCTCACACACCCACTAGTGCTTAGCCACTAGGGAGAATGTCCACCTGTCCTCAGCCACAGGGACATCCTACTCAACAGTCTATCTCACTATGTCTCACAAGAGAATCATCTGGAGTGCCACTTCATCTCAACTCTCTAAAAAGAGGAGAATGATACACCCATCACATGGGCACCTTCACCCCTCATACGGGTACACATTGTTTCATCTCAAACAACACACCCATCTCATGGGAATCCTCCCCACATAGGGGAACACACATCGACACACCCATCTCATGGGTATCCCTACCCCACACAGGGGCACACAACGTTCCATCTCAGTCTCAAATAAGAATGTCGCACCCATCTCATGGGAATCCTCCCCACACAAGGACACACAACATTCCATCTTAGTCTCAGTGAGGAATGAAACACCCATCTCATCAGAACACCCAACTCACAGGCTCTCTCATAGGCTGACTCACTCAATCTGTGTCCTGGAGGATGTCTCACGAAGTTGTAATCATCAACACTCCCTCTCAGCTAGGGAGGCATTCTCCTCTAGGAGAAGTCTCTCACGGAAGTACTCAAACTTCATCTTGGAAAGAGATTTGGTGAAGATATATGCAATATTCTCATGTGTAGGAAGGTATTGCACGTGTACTTTTTTCCTTTACACCATGTCTCTAATATAATGATATTTTATCTCAATGTGTTTCGATTTGTCGTGAAACACAAGGTTCTTATAGAGATTCACACATCTCTAGTTATCACAATGAATAATGGTAGGATCCATCTCATGAGCTTGTGAAGCCACACTGCTTCATGGGCTGCCACACTTATTGCTATAAAATCTACTTCAAGGGAACATAGCTCTATTTCCTGCTACACTAGGAAACCACGGTAGACCCCAAGGTAAAGAAACACCCGTATGTGCTCTTCTGTTCCACTACACTCCCTACCCAATCTGCATCGGCATAATGCAAACTAAAGTCTACACTAGAGGCATATCTCAAGCCATATCCAATTGTGCCTCGTAGACATCTCAATAAATTCTTTGTTGTTATCCAGTTAGTCGATCTTGGTTGTCTCATGAAATGACTAAGTACATTAATTGCATAGCATATATTAGGTATGGTGTTAACCAAATAGATCAATGATCCAATCAATTGTCGGTACAAATATGGATCAATCTCTCCTGAATTAGTAGAAACATCATTCATTTTCTTCAAATCCATCACCATCGGTGTAGGCATGGATTTGCACTCCGTCATATCGAACTTCTTTAATATCTCCACTGTATATTTTCCTTGACTCAGGAAAATCTCATCAGTCCTATGCCATACTTCTAGTCTCAAGAAGTAGTGCATCATTCCCATATCCTTCATATCGAATTCATAAGTCAATTCTCACTTGCATTCAATAATAAGTCTGTCTAAACCAGTGAGGAATAAGTCATCCACATAGAGGACCAATATTAGGCACGAGTTACCAACAATATGATAATATAGGTTTGGATCAAAAACACTCTTTCTGAGGCCCAAACTTATGAAGAATCCATCCATTTTTTCATACCAAGCACGAAGTTCTTGCTTTAGCCCATATAGGGATTTCTTCAACCTGCACACATGATATTTATCATTGTGTATCATTAATCCTTCTGGCTTCTCGATATAAAATTCTTCCTCAATCTCATCATTCAAAAAGGTTGTCTTTATATCCATCTGATGTAATTTCCAACTCATGGATGTATCTAGTGCAAAGATAGTATGGATGGAAGTGTATTGTCTCATCATAGTCAACTCCCTCTACTTGTGAGAGTCCTCTGGCTACAAATCTCACTTTGTGTTTCTCGACACTTCCATCAGCTGCATGATTGATCTTATATATTGTTCGCCCTTGACCAAGATTTGGGAGATTCCTGGTCATGTTGACCTATTTTGGACATCGACAGCCTGTCGAAGGAGGAGTGCAAGACGAAGTGGATATCATAGGATCTCGACCCATTTTTGGCTCATTTTTGGGTTTTTGGGATTATGTAATAGGATTGGGATGTCGTCCCATGGGTTTACCCATGTTTAGGCCTATTTTGTATGTATAAATAGATGTATAGGAAATGTAAAGAGAGAATAAAGGCATCTATGTGATGTTAGTATGCAAGTAGGCTAAGTGCCAAGAGTTGGATCTGTGTGATCAAGAATTGTATGGCTTTGTGTATACCGTGTGAAACTTGCAGAGTTAAGTGCAAGTCATTGTAGCAAGACTGTGGAAGACTTAGTGTTGGAATGCAAGGAAGAAGTATATAGCGATCTATGCAGATATTTTGTCCTATGCAGAGTAAGGGTTTTGAGGCTTTGTGCTTGTAATCGATTGACTGAAGATAATAAAGAACAAGAGTTGGTGGACGTAGCCCTAGGGTGGGGGTGAACCACGTAAATATTGTGTTGTTATGCTTTGTTTTTGTCTTAATGTGTTTATGACTCTCTAGCTAAGTGCTTTGATATAGATAGATAGATCTCCTTATGCTTTGTGATATGAATGTTAGATCTGACTTCTATGAATGTGCTTAGTTCTTTCTTCTGCTAGATATGATCCATTTGTTTGTGCTAAGTGCTTAATTACATTAGATCAGTGCAAATGATGTGATGCTCTGTTCTATCTGCATAGTAGTTATTGGTTGAATATTGATGAGATATTGATGCTAAGTTCTCTGTTAAGTATTATAATCATAGATATGTGTCCCAACTAAGGTTGCAGACACTTGAGTCTTGCAACCACCCCTGCCTCTACCTCGGGTGAGACTTCATCTACTTCGCAGGTGTTGCCGAAAGGGTCGGTAGCTAGGGTTTTGTTGGTGCGTTGTTGTAGCATTGAACCCTGGGTCTGCCCATGTGCCAACAAATGGTTCCGTTGCTGGGACCTGAAGCTGTGATTGCTGGGAACTGAGAGAGAAGAAGCTCTGTGCAAAGATTCATCCGGAAGTTATGAAATCTCTGTGCATAGATTCGTCGCTCTAGTGCGTAGTATTCTACTTGATTTATAAAGCTCTGTGCTAAAATAAAGAAGCTCGATCTGAAGAAAAGAAGTCGGATCTGAAGGAGAGAAGCAAGATCTGAAAGCTTTGTGCTCTAAGAAAGATAAAAGTGAATTTTTTTTATTAAAAGAGGTAAGATCTGCAAGCTTTGTTCTCTGATAAAGGTAAGAATAGTGAAAAGTTTTAGATCTAGAAGCTTTGTGCTCTGTAGATGTAAGATAAGTGAAAATTTTTGTTTCTAAAGTATGGATCTAGGTATGTTTGATAGGTTCTATCCTAGATTGAAAACTAGGGCACTAATAGATGAAAGAAGGCTTGATATGAGTAGATCTGATAAGAATAGTGAAAGATATGTTATACCTATGCATAGAAAGAATGTTTGGTCTAACAAATGGATGTAGTATCCTAGAAA
>SNQJ01S0252720.1:0-12728 GCA_010110895.2 Picea sitchensis | reverse complement strand
AAAAAAATGATTTTGAATGGAAACATGCATAAGAAACAAGATAACCAATGAAATAAACGCTAGTACTTTGACAAATCTATACAAATGACCAAGGAGAAATGTAATAAAGACAATTTACAATGAACAATCTTTATAGGAAAGAAAACATGTTACTGCATTAATAATAATGGAAGAGTTACAACCAGTGCCTTGGTGTTATGAGGCTCTTTCTGATGGTTCATTGCTGCAATAGCCACACTGCTTCCATGAGTTCCATCACCATCAACTAAATACTCTGACACAAGAATCTCTCAAGGCCAAAGAATAATCTCCTAATCACAAATCAGAAGCTAAAGCTATTAACCATTATTCACTACTAGTTATTCTCCATTAGCTATTAGCATTTTCTCATGAGAGAAGTATTATTTTATAGATTGAAGAGGAGGTTGGGATGAGAGGTTAGGATCTCCTAAAATTAGGAGTATGGGTGAGATCCAAACTGATCGGAGGACACCTCATATCTGAATCTTCTCTTCTAGAAACTTCACGGATTTCTCCTTTTTCCTTCCTTTCAAACAATGTCACACCCTATGAACTAGCAACATGAGACATTGTCACAAGATGCAATGGTGCAACATGCGACACTTAAGAGTGTTGCATGATGAAGTGGCACAACATGTGACACTTACATAAAATAGTGTTTTTAATAAATCATGACTTCTTTCAGGGAAAACCTTTATTCAGTGATCATGGATTTTAAGATTTGGATGATGGAAAGTAGGTGAAAATTATGAGTTGCAAAAAAATAATGTGTAATAGAATGCCCCCTAAAGAATGAAGCTAGAAAGGGGTAATAGCCGAAATACCTTTTCATGTGTGTATTGAAACAAACAACACATCAGTTGGAGACCTGCCAACAACAAACAAGGAATTACAGTATCATTATTAAGGTAGTCATTCCCATACTCATAATACAAATGAATCAAAGCATAAGTGTTTACATACAAATATCCATGTCAAGTATGATAGGTCATGGCCACCAAAGATACACCATGGATCCATGCCAATGTGTATCAAATATGAACATAGCCACCAAAGATACACTGTGGGTCTATGTCATAAAGAATAAAATTTGAACATAGCCATGAGACATACATTGTGGATCTATGCAATAATACATATTCAAAATACTCCATCGCAGCCCAAATCTATTAGGTATGATCTGGGGTCTTCATATCCATAATTACATAGTACAAATCTAACCATGTGGATAAAGGTGTTGAAGTCGAACATGGTAGAAATAATTTGATTACCAATCAATGATGAAAACTATTAACAGATGTGAAAGGAACCATCAATGATGACGATGGCCCTTAAGGTAAACAAGTACATTCTATTGAGTGTGAATAGATGATTTGAAATCAAGCACTCATAGAATAATTCGATCAAAGGTCAATGATGAAAATATGTCATTGAAGGAGAGGAAACTTTCCATTGAGGCATGCAAGTCTCAAGGTAATGTAAAGTTTCTAAACCAACTTCCTAGATAATGTGGTGAAGTCGATAGGAAGTGATTCGTCACAGGTGGGCCTTGATGTATCCCCCATCAACGAAAGGAAATAGGTACACATATTTGAAGTATATCATAATATAGAGTGATTTAGGACTGACTCAAGGATGGAAATACTGTAAAAGGATTAAGAACTGAAAAAATGGCCGACGCGATAGAAGGCTTTTTTTTATTTATTAGACTTCTCTTGAACATATTGATGACACAAAAACTGTCTTGGAAGCACTGACTCAAAAGGAGGATCACAAACCAAAGTATAAATTTGGGGAGAACTATGATCAACATGAGACAAGTGGATTTCCCAATTTGATATGAGGAGTGAAAGGATGTCATGTTCAAGATTGACTAATTGCCAAAAATTGATATAGATTTTATACAATTTCCCTTCCCAATTTCCCCCCACCATTTTTGGTGAGTACCTCTTTATTTTTACACAACCTTGAGGAGGATAACATATGCATGTACTATAATTTCATCCTTCAGATGAGTCCCTTGGAGTATTTTTAATGAACCCTAGGAACGAGTGGTTCGGTCCCATATGGGTCTTTCAATGTACGTTTTATGAGTCCAGAGAAAGTAAACTCGGTGTTTTTTCATGTTTAGGGAGTTTGAAAAACACTTAAAGGAAACTCAAGGATTAACGTTTTCGTAAATTTAGTCTCCCAAGTCTGAAAAAGTATAAAGTAATACCTAGTAGAACTCTTCTAGCCATGATGGACTAGAGTATTCCTTTTTCATAATTAATCATACTCAACCCAAAAAAGGGTTAAACTAATATTGAATAGATTCTCTTTCAAATTATTTAATGAGTGTGAAAGGAAGCAAGTTCTCTCAATGATATTTTCATATTTAAAGAGCTTGAAAAGAGTTGATAGAAAACTCCCAAAATATTCCTCTTTCGTATAGTTTTTTTTTTTTTTTTTTTTTTAACGAGTTCGAAAAAAAAAACTATAAAAATACACTTAGGTACAACTTATGCCTCATGTTTGACCTGTAATCTGCAAAAATTAGGGTTAGAACCATCATATCCACTTAAAACTATATCAACCAATGAGAAATTATATAAAATGGTAAAAAATAAAATAAATATTTAAATAATATCCACTTTTTGTTAAAAAGGGGTAAAAGTAATTTTATTTTCACTATTTGGTTTTTACCTTTCAAGAGTGAGAAAAAACCCTCATTGTAGCTGGTTTTTCAAGTGGTGATTCCGGGAAAATCTGTGGACGATTTTCAATTCTGTCTTCGCCAAGTAAAATATCTCTCTCTGCTCTTCACTTTCAAGTCCATTATTTCATCTTTAATGCTAGTTTAGGTGTTTTTTGGATGATTTAAAAAACCCAAAAAACGTTACTAGGGTATTGCAGGTGTGCATATCATGTACTGCAACATCATAGGATGTCGCAACCCGAAATCGACGACTGCAACAATGTCACTCTGTGTCTAAAATATGGACTGTGACACCCGTAAAGAAAAACTAAAAACAATATTTTTTTCTATTTAGTTTGAAAATTTTGGATGCCCAATGCCTAATCAACTTTTCACTCAATGTTTACAAGATTTTCAACTAGTCAAGATGTTATAATGGAGGGAAAGAGAGAATGAAATGAAAGATCATATTGTGGATAATGACCCAAATACTATGCTCACACTGCGAGAGTGCAGATTGGAAAAATTATTCCTGGTTTCAGGCATGAGAGCCCAGGTCCAACTATTGGAGTATTTAGTAAGGATGTGGGACACAAATGAGCTTATTTTCCGGGTTGGAGTTCACACTCTTACCATAGAGGTAGAGGACATTTATTTCATGACTGGGCTCTCAAGACAAGGATCCCAAGTTTCTTTGGTTGGACCAAGAACATGTGGTAGAACCAATGAATGGCACATTGAAGAGTATTGTATTGATGGAAAAAAAAAACTAGCGGGAAAATTCCAATCAAGGAGGTCATGGATCATGCATTGAGGACAATTCTCTTCGCCATTACCCGGGCTTCCAGAGGTGTGGCTCCAAATTTGACCAATAATTCCCAAATGCAATATTCCATTGAATGTATGGAGCTTAGAGCTTTTAACCGGTGTGAAGGACTCCTTGAGAATATGAAGGATCAATTGAAAAAATGTAAAACAAGTCGTATGAAACAATTTGGCTATGGTTCAATTTTGGTGTCCTTCTTCCTATAAAGGGTTCTAGTGATGCGTCCATGAGATATAGATATGGATGAACTTACCCCAAGAGAGCCTCACATGAAGAGGTGGGTAGACATAATGTCACGCCATGGTGGCGGTCCTATCATCTCATATGGACCGATATTCTTTAATTGGTTGAAAATACAACTCATTATGGTTGAGGACTATGCATATGCAAGGATTGATTTTTTAGGAGATCTAGATTTGATACTTCTGGAAGAGGTCCATTGGAATGAATTAGGTAAAAGGACATTTTCACATATTTTATTTTTATGTGTTTTTGATATTTTAAATATTTTTTTTGTTGTGTTAAGAGACCAATATTACTTTTGACATGCAGATGTTGGACTAGTCAGGCCAACTGGAAAATCATTGATCCATAGGTGAGGTGAGATGGGTGCATTAGTTTCTCACAACAAACAAAAAATGGAAGAACTAGAGGAGATAGAGAATAACCTCGAGGGACTCACTTTAGATATACCAGAGATGCCGGTGGAGGATCTACCATGACATTATCAGTGTCACACTGTTGGAGTCTTTGGATGTATAGGTCATTTTCTTCGACGGGTGTCTCAAGCAGTAGTATGCTACCACGAGCATCGTGGTGCTTGAGATGACTAAATATATTTTAGTTGTTTTGTTATTGACATGTAGTGATATATAAAATCCATAGGATTTGTGTTGTCTCAACAAATTTTATAAACTTTTTGTTAAACTCTTAATACAAAATGAATTCTAAATTGGCTTATTTTCTACAATGTGTTATGTGTTTGAATTTTACAAATTTTGTAAATGTCTATTAGTACATAATTAGAAAAATCATTTGTTAATGTATTTATATTTCTTGGAATATGTTGATACTCTAAATAGTCAAACTCTCTTTCCAAGAGACAAACCCTTAAATATACTCATAATAGAGGACTTATGATAGAATAAATTTTACTTAACTGCAGTACTACAAGTTGGGATTCTATTCGAACAACTAAGTGACAAATGCTAGGTGAAATGGATTTAGTCAACAGTTCAATGACTACGCTATATTCCGTGATATTTTTAGTTGCACGACCAAGGCATATACCATGTAGACTTATCAACTCATCGGTAGGCATGTAGATTTCCCGTGCAACAAATGAAAGGTTCTAAGTACTGCGGCTAGCACCATCAACAAAGCCAAGGTAAGGTAAAGGGAGCATTGACATCTACAAATCAAGCACATTGCAAGATAAGCAACAAAAGATAGAAATTGTTTGCAAAAATAAAAAAATATAGCACACCAAAAATATGGTACAACATATATAAAGAACTTATGTAGAATGACACTAGGCATAGCACTTTTTATGGTAAATCCCATTCTGAGGCTCATCCAAAGGAATCCCATCATAATCCACTAGCTCGTAGGCACCTTTCTCTAATACATGTTTAATGATATAAGGGCCATGCCACATGGGCTTGAATTTACCTACCCCCAATATTTCATGATATTGATCGTATAACAGGACCAAGTCACCTTCAGAAAACACATGAGATTTGATTGTTTTATCATATTGAGCTTTGACATGTTTCTTATGTGTTTCATTACCTAGGGAGACATCATGACAAGTTTCATATAATTGTGTCAAGTACAAAATATGTTCTTCCTCGATCGTGGTATTGGGAAGTACTTTTATGGCTAGTTTCAAGGATGGTATTTCACATTCAATTGGTAGCACCCATTTTAAACCATATACCAGCTGAAATGGCATAAAACCATGGTTGTTTTGATCAAGGTTCGATATGCCCACAATGTTGAAAAAACAAATTGTATGCCAATTCTATTTGTGAATCCCTATCATCTTACGAAGCATCATTGTCAAAACTTTGTTGGTGGCTTCGACTTGGCCATTGGCATGTGGATAGTAGGGGGTTGAGTTTTCATGCCGTAAACCCAACTTGGTGGTTAATTCTGACATTAAGTAATTTCAAAAATGAGTGCCATGATCAGTGACAATGGCTTGGGGCACACTGAATCAAGCAATAATGTGATTAAAAATGAAAAGGGATGAAATTTTCCTGGTGTTATTGAATGTAGGCATTGCCTCGACCCACTTAGTGAAATAATCCACAACAACAATAATGTACCCATGCCCCCTGGCCAAGTGAGGGTTACATGTCATGAAATCAATGCCCCATTTGAAAAATGAACCAGTGGAAACTACAAGGTGAAGAGGATCAGGAGGCACATGCAACTTACGATTGTAGATTTGTCACACATGACACTTTTGGAGCATAGGGATGCAATCCTTAAATAATGATGACTAAAAATATCTGGCTTGTAGAATTTTTTGGGCAATAGTATACCCAGAAATATGACCGCCACATGTTGTGACATGACAATCATTAATATCTCTCTCGGCTTCTTCATGTGTTAAAAACCATCGAAAAATGGAATCGACACCATGACGATAAAGGGTATCGCCAATAATTATGTATTGTCGAGCTTGGTATCGAATTCGATGTCGTTTAGTACTAGACAAATCAGGCTGAAAAGTTTTATTTTGGAGTTAAATTATGATATCTCCATACCATGGGTCTGAGGAACTGATCAAAAAAAGATATTCATCAAGAATTGAATCTTCTACCACATTTTCTGTTTCAATGAGGGAAGGTCACAAATTAACTCAGAAAATACCAAAGAGTTTTTTTACATCAATTTTTCAAATTCCAAATCAAAATCTTGTAGGGTAATGATCCATTTGGAGTATTTCCCCCCCAACACCTTCCTAGTTATAATATGTTGCATTGGGTGTAAATCAGAAATGATGGTGGTTTTACGCAATAAGATGTAGTGACGAAAAACGTTGGACAACTTGAACGACAACCAATGCCAATTTCTCCACATGTGAATATTTGATTTGGGAAGTGGTAAGAATCTGACTTAAATAGTAAATTACATGTTGGTGTAATGTTGAAGGAGAAGGTAAGTTCATAATGGCCTCAATATTAAAGGGATCAACACGGATCCCACACTTGGATATGATGAAACCTAAGAGGCATCATGATTCCACACAAAATACACATTTATGTGGATTTAAGAGAATATTGTAATGCTGACATCTAAGTAATATGGCTTGTATATGCATCAGATGATATTGACGTCACATGGAATGTGCAGGAAAATCATCAAGACATGGTTGAACAATTTTCATAATGTCGTGAAATGCATAATACATAGCTCGTTGAAAAGTAGTGTCGGAATTGTTAAGACTGAAAGGAAGCTTTCGATAGGTGAAAGTACCCCAAGGAAAAACAAAAACAATTTTATGTTGATATGATGGTAGTATGTTTATTTGAATTATAGTCGGAAAAGAGTCCATAAATGAGAATATTTCACTCCTGACATAGTCATCGACTATTTGGTTGATAAAAGGAGTTGGATAATTGTCTTTCGGACAAGCCCTATTAATATCCCTATAATCAACACATACATGAATTGTTCCTTGTTTCTTCATGACGACAACAATATTGAAAACCCAATCAGTCAGACGTACATGATAAATAAAACCTCTTTAAGAAGTTTTTCAACTTCGACTTTAATAGAAACGACTTTTTATAGATGAATATGATGAAACTTTTGCGGAACAAGCTTGGCTTTAGGATATGTATTAATTTTTTGAATGGCAATTTGTGGGTTGATACTAGGCATTTACTTGTAATACCAAGAAAATACATCACAAAATTCTTTGAATAGGGTTGTATAAGTTCAAATTTCATCAGAGGAACAAGATGCACCTATATGAATGTTTTCCGCAACCTTAGGGTTTACTGAGATATTTATTGGCATAGAAATGGGTATGCTCTCTAAATTCCCTTCAGATAAAACATCATGGATTAAGATGGGAGTTTGGGAATTGTCAATTACCTCAGATGGAAATGAAGATTCTAAATGACTCTCAATAGTATCGAGCTTAGGGAGAAACAAGGAAAGATTCATCCCATGGAGTTGCTTCCAGAGACATAACCTCTGTGATACTTTCATCAGTAGGGAAAGTATCATCAAAAGGATTAAGAGATATAGTATAAATATGCCAAGAGGATTGAGAGTATTCATCTAAAATCGGATTTGTTCAATAATCATTATCAGAACTGGACACAATAGTAGATTGGATGGCTTGATAATCCAACTCAATTGGACTAAGAAACATTTGGTCATCATATCTTTCATATTGTGTAGGACTTGGTACTAACCAAGGATCATATGATTCAAGAGAACTACTAGCACCAATCAAAATCATGTTTATATGAGTGACAACAAGAGAAATGTCAGGAGGTGGGAGTGAAGAAATGTAGGGTGGTGGGAGCTGAAAAGTTCCCGTTAGTGATGAATCTTTTAAAATACCCACTCCAACATCCTCGTAAGTAGATGAGATTTTCTCTATTAAAGGAACATTACCAATGCGTGAATCAGAATTAAATTAGGAAAGTTGGTCTACCATGACTATTTTTCCCTGATGAGGGAAACAAAGTACACGAAATAAGGTAGAAACCATGACGAACATGGTATAAATCTGGCTATGACCAAGTAAAATGTTATAGTTGAGGGGTGCACCAACCACTTCTACTTCAACAATAACTATTTTACCTTCTAATTTGATTGGCAATGCATTGAGCACTCGAAAGGGTTTAAATCCTTTACCATCAAATGATTTTAATGTATTAGGTGATTGATTGAGTGAAGGAGAACTGACAACTTTCCAACAAATAACAAACATTACACAGGTTGAGGCTCCTTCGTCAATAACTTGAATTTGAAAAATGGAAAATGGTTTTCTCCCTCACAATAACTTGAATTTGAAAAGTAAGTTGGTGGGGAAGTCTTGGAAGATGAGTTTTAAAATAAAAAAAACTACCATATTTGCATCAATCAAATCAACTCCACCAATAGTTGAAAATAATGCTCTTCATTACGCAGGGAAATTCTGAAGGACTTCAAGGGACAACATCATAGAGGGTGCTTGAGCTAAGTATTCTACAATATTGTAGTTTTGAGAAACTCGCACATGCAAGTTAAAAGATGACTTACGAACAACACCTTTTGGAGGTGGTCAGATCATTGTGCCAGAACCGGGTCGATTAATTTGGAGAGGACCAATAGTAGCTGAAGTAGATGTAGATGTAAGAGTAGAGGTAGAAGGTTGATAAAAACACTTCCATTGGGATCAAGATAGTCTTTGGTTCGTGTTGTTACGAAAACCTCTTCAATGTTTTATTGACACATAAGTACATAAGAGCTTCCCGAGGCAGAGGGTTGATCTTGCGCAACCATTTGAGTCTGATGAGATGGGAAAGTATTTGTCAAAATGATAGGTGTGGTTGAAATTTATTTAATAAAATTATTGATGTCGACACAACATGGACAATCCTTAGTATAATGTTTTTCTTCACAAATGAGATGAGGATATTTAGGCTTGCGCTTTTGTGAATCCTCAGTAGGTTGAGTTTTGGGTTTCTCCTATTGTGGGGAATTTTTCTTAGCTTTTCCTTTGCCCTTTTTCTTACTTATAGGTTGTTGAGATTTACCGGTTGTTGTGGAATGGACCATATTAATCTCAAAAGTTTTACCAGGAGTAGTGACAGGAGGAGGAGTGTTTTGAGTGGTAACAGTAGGAGTAACCTTAAGATTAGATTGACCAGAAGGTTTACTCATAGAATGTTGGGTAGAAAAATGCACAAAACCATTGATGGTGTGATATTATGTAGGAGGTACCATAGTTGAATTAGTCAATGGGAGAGGATCCTACAAAATCATATCATATAACGTGCCATATTGTGAATAAACAAGGTCCAAGTATTGAGCATGATTGATAACTTGCTCCTTGGTTACAACACCACCCATAGCGACATCACGGTAAATAGGAGGTAATAATGACTTAGTAAACCAATTTCCAACAATTGGTCTGGTATACTGGCTTTAATCAAATGACATCGTCATCTCCATTCATGGATATGATCGAAAATATGAGTCAATGTCGACTTTCGTAATGAGGTTAAAAGTTCGTTTCTAGTTTCATAACGAATTGGAAGTTAGAAGTGAGTCGAAAAAAATATTTCCAATGAATTAAAGTCTTGAAATGTTCCTCATTGTAATTCTATATACCATTTAGCAACACTCCTAGTAAGAGTGCAATAGAAAATACAAATGGATAGAGTCATCATTTAAGGAATTTGAAGAACACCATAAATGATAAGTCATGCCATGATTTGATGGGTCTTCTCTAGGTTTTCCATCGAACTTTGGAATATCACTTGGTAACTTGGCAGGGATAGGCGGTCAAAAAGGAGAATGAAAAATGGGATCATTTGTTAGTCGCCATAGGTCAGGTAAGTCTAATGTTTCCAGTAATGGTAACTATCGATTAAACATAGGTTGTTGAAATGTGGGATATTGGTAAGAAACATAAGGATTAGCTCTCGAGGGAGGAGAATATCCATGTTGAGAATACATTGGTGCTACGAGCATCTGAGTTCCACTAGGATGGTAAACCTAATAGGGTGGTCCCATAGCCATTTGTGTACTGGTAGCATGAGATGAAGGAGTATATGCGTGGAAAGGTTCTCCAATAGGCACTTGAGTTCCACCAACCCCATCAACTTGAGCTAAATTTGATGGAGTGCTTTCCATTCCAAGGAATGAACCAGTACTAAATATTTGGGTATGAGTGGGTTGCATAAATCCTAATTGAGAGGGTACTATAGTGGGTTTTTCATATAAGGTTTAAGACCAATATGAGGTTTTTGACCAAGAGGAGGTTGTTGACCAAGAGAAAGTTGATGACCAAGAGGAGGTTGTTGACCAAAAGAGGGATAAGTTCCAGAAGGGTAATTTCCAATAGGATTTTATTGTCCAAAAGGAGGATTTATCCTTGTTAACATAGGTTTCCCCCAAGCAAGAAAAGACGTTCCTACAAAAGGTTCCCCCCCCAGTAGGAAAACATCCTACAACAAATTGACTAACATTTAAATGAACAAATATCCCTACGGACGATTGACTAACGGTCAAAGACATGGATGGTCTGATAGACGATTGAATTGGAATACTCATCCCACTCGTCAAACTAAGTTGTCAAATAGATCCATAAACAAAAATAGTTTGCGAGGTGTGTGCCATACTTGGAATCGACATACTAGATGAACTAAGCATACCAATTGACCAAGGAGGGTAATGAAAAAGTGATACACTAGTCGAAGCTCCATAAAAATTTTCGCTGAGTGATTAATACCTCGGAGGTACAGAAGGTCCAAAAAAATCATAAGATATGCTAGATCCACTTTGTACATAAGTTCCACCCATAGTAAGAGGCCAGGTTTTCATTTTGGTACTTCCTAATATATATTCTATATATTTTGACTGATCCATGGTCGACCCTGTGAAAAAATATGATGGTGTGTGTAAAAATGGAGTTTGAGTATCGAAATTTAAAGATTGATACCAAGCATTGTCCTACCAAGGAGATAAAATTGGTGTAGGTAATTGGATAATAATAGGTCCTTCTAAGTTAATTATAGGTGGATTAAAATGAACACAACTCTCTTCTAGGATATCTTCTACAGTAATGAGACCAACCTCTGAAGAGACATACTCATGAGAGATAACATGTATAGGAGTTAATTCCAACCTGTTTGAAATGATAGAGTTTCGAGGAGTTACAGGTGATGGGATAGATATGGAGCTTGGCAAAGGAAAATCCTATTAAGGAATAGAAAGTGAAGGTGTTGAAACTAAACTTAGTGAGATTGGAAAATTATCAAGTATTTCAGGTTCAATAAGTTCAAGTTCAACAAGTTCAAGATCAACAATCTCTGTGCTTTCAATCTCGGGTTCCTCAAGTTCTAAAGTTTTAGTTTTTACTACCTCATATTCTTCTATTGTTTCAAATTTCTCTGTGTTTTCCTATTGTATAAGTTCAATTTGTGTAGTCTCAATGCCTGAATTTTCAGGTTGTGATACTTATGGTAGTTCATGGGGTAAACCCTTCATTCTACGAGAACAACAAAGATGTTATGCCACTGTAAATTTTACTAACAATTACCAGTTATACCTATGGTTTGCTAGAGAAAATAAACAACACTCGCTAAAAATTCTAGGAAGAAAGAACAAAAACAAAAGATATTCTCACAATGACACACTAGTTGGTGATGAAATCCAACATCGTGAGATCAATATGAGAAGGGGCTATGATAGAGAGGGTGGAACATTTATGTTGGCAACCTGCTTAATGGACGTATACCCTGGTGCAAGATTCCTCATGGTAAAACCGTGTGTTACCATCCAAGGAGCCCGAGTGAGTTTGACCAACATATGTCCCAGGTACAACAAATATTTCCCCTTCATTGTCACCTTGTGTATAAAGCCTAAATATAAAATCCACTAAGGTCACCACTTACAACAACAAAAGTCTGGGGAAATAGTCAACAATCGGGTATACATGCAAGGGCAGGGAAATTAAGACTCAAAATCCTCTTGAGAGTTTCCTCTCAAGTGATCCCCGAGTGTTTTTCGACACCATTTGTAATATGTGCATACCATGCCACCAAGACCAACGAAGCAGGGTTAATTACTCTGTTGGCCCCAATGTGACCTCATGATTTATCCTTGTCTAAGAAGGGCTTCCCAGAACAATGATGTGGCAAATGGATTTCACTCCCTATCTTAGGATTCTAAGTTTTTTTTGTAGCTTTGGAGAGTTAACCTCAACACCTATTCCAAATCCCTACAACTAATCTAATGTTGGTTTGCTACCAATAAAAAATTCTTGAATAAATTTTATTAGCGATGATTTTATGGTTGTTTTTTACTCAAAAGGAAAATGGCGTGGACAAGATGATTTTTTGACAGACTAGAAATGATGCAAAGAGATGAAAATGTAATATTTCACTTCAATGAAAGATATATTACGAGAGGGAGAAAACTTTTATATTCTTGAATGCACAATGTCCCAAATTTTCATAACTACCA
>SNQJ01S0252718.1:0-12729 GCA_010110895.2 Picea sitchensis | reverse complement strand
GGATTGGATGAAATTTCATTCTATGAGGTTGGTTCCTATTTACAAGTTGTGTCTTGTCATGAGGATTGGATTCCACACATCTCAGTTGCATCCGAGATCAACAAGCTGGGTCTTGTTATGAGGGTTGGATTCCTCATTTCTCAGTTGGATCTGAGAACTACAAGCTGGGTCTTGTATCAGAGAGTTGGATCTTTCATATTCAGTTGAAGTTGAATATATTAAAGTATCTATCTATCTATCTCTCTCTCTCTCTCTCTATATATATATATATATAATGGATTGAATGAAAGTTCATTCTATGAGGTTGGTTCCTATTTACAAGTCGAGTCTTGTCATGAGGATTGGATTCTACACATATCAGTTGGATCCGATATCAACAAGTTGGGTTTTGTTATGAGGGTTGGATTCCTCATTTCTCAGTTGGATCTGAGAACTACAAGCTGGGTCTTGTATCAGAGAGTTGGATCTTTCATATTCAGTTGAAGTTGAAGATATTAAAGGATTGATTTTATATGTATTCATTCAAGTTAAATAATAAAATAATGATATTTTATCTACTTCATATAGTTTGTGTTATACATGTTTGTGAATAATTAATTGAATTGCATGTATCTTATTCAGTCAATTTAGGTAATCTATGAAACTGTGAAAAGTAGCCAAAAGTTCCAGACTCTAATTCACCCGTCCCTCTTAGTGTTAGTGTGTGTTTCAACACAAGATAGCTCGTCAGAAATCCAATAGAGAATAGAACATGACGAAGAAACAAATATTAACTAGATGATGGTGAAAATTCTTAGAAAATGCAGAAAACAGAAGAAGCCCAAATTTAATTAGAAAATGGGTTGTGTAATGTTCAGGCAGTCATATATGAAGCTACATGAATCGAAATCACACTTGTAAGATCACGTTGGAAGGATGAGACCGAGAAGAAGAAGTTGAGATGATATTAATCACTAGAATGACACCAAAAACTCCTAGAATAACTTGAAGAACATAAGAGGACAACAACGAGTAGAGTTGGTGATGTGTTTTTTTAAATATCACTCATGAACATCAAATAAAACAAAAATAAATACTCAACAATCTCTTCAAATTCCGTTTATAATGCTTAACTTTTCATTTACAAAAATGTAAGAGAAATTTGAAGTGTAAAATAACAAAACAAAGGGAAAGGAAATGAACAATCACAAAAATTGAGGGGTTTCTATTATCTTATAAAAGATAACTTGTTGAATGTAATAAATGACTTTTTGTCCATTGTATTGACTAATAATACTTTTATTTCTGGATATACGAAAAGCATAAGTGGTTTTGAAGTCACAACTGTTATCAAATGCGTTTGGGACTAACCCACTAATGTGTTTGTTATTCAAGTTTTTCGAGCACTGATCACATGGCTATTTATATGCTTAGTATTTGGAATGCTTATGTTGTTGTGATTTCTTCTAAGTACATGGATGATGTTATAGGTCTTATTTTCAACTATTTGTGACAATATCTGTAATATCATTTTTTTAGCATATTCTTGACTGCCATAAACTATTTATGTTGTCAAAAGTATCATTTTAAATTGTATTCATTAATTAGTTTTTCTCTTGCACATGATAGGTTAGAATTAGTTAGGTTAGATTAGTTTTCTTTTAGTTTAAATTAGATTTAGAGTTAATTAGAATTCTTTGGGGGCAGTTCGTTGTTTTTCCTCTTTTTTTTTTCTTTTGATTCTTAGTGGCAACCAGACCCACAAATTGGTTGGAAACACCATTCCAAACGAGAGTAGGTCTGATTGGGACCTTCCATCGAGCATTCTCCCTTACCTACTTGACAGGTCATTTGGACCCATCAAGAAAACCTTCGTTTTTAAAATTTAAAGGAAAACCAACTCTTGCTCAATTAAAAAGATAAATTTCTTTTCTTTTCTTTTGTATTTAACATTTTATTACTGAGTAAAAGAGGAAACATAAATCCATTTTAGACCTAAAATAAAAGTTGTTTTCTTTTACTTGACACATTTTATAACTCAATGCTAAAAAAACAAAGAAATCATACTTCATTTTTTTAGATTTAAAGGAAAATCAACATAAATTTGGGAAATAAATTTAGGTTTTAGCTTCTATTTAGTTTAAGTTTTCTCATGAAGTAAGTTGAGTGGCCTCATGGTGGTCAAAAAGGTTATGAATACAACCCATATGAGGTGGATTTATCAAGAATTTTGATTGGGAAAAGAGCATCGTTGTACCAAGGACTTCATGCAGGAAAAGAGCTTAATCTCTAGGCTATTGGAGGTTTTTTTTTTTTGTTATTATTTAGCAACTATTATACTTCATGGGCATAATAGGAACATGCATGTCCTAATCTAGGTGAATCCACTCACATCGACCAAGAGAAAAGGGATAATTTATGGGACAAATTTAGGCTGGAAAAAATTCTAGAAAATGGCTCAAGTATGCATCACCATACAATGGCAATACTCCATGGACTTCCCAGTCAAAGAGTTAGAAAATATGATTTTACTCCGATAAGATCCTTATCTTTGAAATAAAAATAGGGTAATATTATCATCAATCCAACAAGGGTTTCAAGGAATAAGGATACTATAATTTGTCAAACCCGCCTTAATATTATTTTCTAAGTTATTATTTGAAATTGGTTAATATTAAAACAAAAACTCAATGGTCACTTTGAATTTTAATATATTATGTACAAGGGTTACCTTTGAAATTATCATTTTTGTTCTTCCTTGACAACCCATTCTTCAATTCAGTCGTTTTAATCATAAGCAATATAATGCTTCTTGTTTTCTTATAAATTTAAACAATCAAAATCAAAAGCTAGCAAATCTATGCTTCATAACTAGCTATTTTTTAACATCCATGCTTAGGTGCTTGGATTTAATTATTTTTTTTATTCGAAACAAAAAAGATGTTTTTATATATTAAAAGGAGGGGTTGTGTCATGGCTACATCACGATCTTACAAAAAGAATTGGACCAAAAAGAGGCTTGTTTATTAGTTTATTTTCTATACATAATAGATTATTAGAAACATGTAAGACTGAACTAAACTTCCACGTAATTATGCTAGTTGTTATCCTAATATATTGGTCCAAGATACAAACATACTTAATAAATGGTCATGACTTTAGTATGTACATTATCATGTTCTTCGTTTTTTCCTTCCTCTTCAAGGTGGGGAGGGTTTGATTCCTTGATATCCATTGGGTCTCGAACTTGATTGATGGCGTCATCTTCCATTTCTCCATGTTGTCCATCTCCCATGTTGTTGGATGCCAACGACAAGGAATTAAATTGTAGTGCAACCACCAGAGATCATAGACACCCACATTCAACCTCCAAGGAGTCAACATGAAGCATCTGATGATGAATGAGATTCATAACATTAGCCGAGAGAGCACGAAGAACTTGCTCCATATCTACCATTTTTGTTGAAAGGGACATCAGAGCTTGGTTATTTTCCTCGTTGATTTCTTCTTGCCTCCTTAAGTCCATCCTAATTTATATTTTTCCGTGGCTATCCATATTTCTTAGACCCCTCACAATCGAATTTCCCCAATGTTCGGATAGAACCAAATCCAAACAACGATGATGAGGTGAATTCTCCTGGAAAATTAGAATGAAAAGGCAAAGGAAAAATTGTTGTCGACCTTCACTATTTGAGCACCATGTTAGCAAAGCAACGATGACGAGGTGAATTCTCCTGGAAAATTAGAATGAAAAGGCAAAGGAAAAATTGTTGTCGACCTTCACTATTTGAGCGCCATGTTAGCACCACTGCAACCAAATCAAATCTCGATTACAAAACACGTCCAGAAATCTTGACAAACGTTTCCTGCATTGATGCCTCAACCTCCACCTCCAAGCATGTCCTTGCACTGGCTTCCACTTCTCTTGCTCGATCTCCCAACAATTTAAACAGAAACCCCCCCATAACTTCTTCCACAATCGTCACCCTACACTAGAGCTCACAGCTTGCCATTATCCCATATATGTCAGCTTCACTACAAATGGAGTAAATTATTATTTGCATGAGAGGATGTTTGGCTTGTGTGAGAGCATGAGGCCACCTAACTATTGTCCTTTCATACTCGCTAGCTGGAGCAGAATAAATGACATAGTAAGTGGGTCCAAACATTATCTTATTCCTCAAACTCAAATGCAGTAAAGGTTCCTTTTTGTTCCCTTAAGATCTCAAAACCCCTATAATGATTGCACCCTTACCCATTGCACCTACCCAGACCACTAGTCTGGGTCACATTATTGCAGAATAGCTATGAATCCAATATATAAGGTACCCAGTATTAGGAAAACGAAAAGATTTGATCTGATACCAAACTGTAAGGTACCCATCAACCCGGGTACCTCTAAATTTGTCTTCTTGGGAAATTCAAATTTCTGTTAGCATTCTTTAAATAAAAAAATCGGATACATGTGCATGCAATTAACAAGAACATGATAAACTATAAAGGAAATTATTAACAGGCTATGCATATCATTAAAAACAAGCATGAACGATATAAACACATATCAGAGATAAATAAATACACAACGAGATATAAACTGCACAGAGAACACTTATCGTTTCAAATAAACATTCACCAACTAGTTGCATACATCGAATGTTCCACTCAATCATAGACCATGTTGTCCTATCTCTCAACAACAGGTCATCCCTGAGCCAGGGCTATGAATCCACAAGGGAGGGTCCTAGGCCGACTCTAACACACAAAGTGTTTAACAATCAAGCTCTCATGGTTTTCCCAACCACACAAAAATCCTAGTTTATCATCTCTCCTCCCCTTTAGCTTGCACAACCCAAATAAATAAACATCTTTCTCTGCAATTCAATCCCTCAGGATATCCCACTTCTTTTCCAGGGATCCAATGCTATTGTTTAGGAAATATCAATGATGTAAACTCCATGGATTCTCAGTTGTGTACATTTCTCTCTCAACTTCCATCATTCTCATGCACACAAGCAATCCTTCATTCCCAGAATAATAAATAATTACTTACAACCAAAAAACAATGGATTTTTCCCTCCCATAATTCGTTTCCCATTCCCATACCAAGACCAAGAATGAGAAATATTGAATGAGGAATGAACACTAGATGAAAATGAGGTATATATAATTACATGCAAATAAAACACCACATGGCCTTCCCCTAAGAAGTTCGTGTATCCATTTTTTCCCAACCAATTCCAAGATGGGTGAATAAAATAATAGTAAAAGAATTAGCACCTTAATCCCCCTCTCTCGTGGAATCATAGCCCCCGTTGACGCCCAAAATCACAACATAGGGTACCTGCTTGCAAATGATTGCAAACACCTTATTATGTAACTATATTTAATAATATACTAATAGGTGGGACCCCTTGTTTAACTTGTGTGACTATGACAAAGATACAACACTTATGCTTTACATGCTTATGAGTTGGTTGAGATGATCCCTACAGTGTATTTGCGTTTAAAATCTCTGTCGGAATGATGAACCAAATATGATGTTATGAGCGATAAGCTTTAAAAGGGAATGGTGTTGTTTTCATATAACACTCACAAGTTGATTATGTTACATTTATTTTGAGGAAGGACCTAAACTCCATGCTTAAGTTATATGTGTGATGTGGTGATTTCATGCTACAAGGGTACACACATTGCTTGAATTGGAAGTAAGGTTGGAACATGGCATCCCTAACAAGTATTTGAGATATGTCACATTGGAGTTTTTAAACAAGGGTTGGTGCATTTGTTAAATTGGAGACTTAGATAAATGGTGGTGTATTCGATCAACATTAATTATTTTGGAGTTAGTGGTTGATGTGTTGTATGTTATCTTTCTCGTACTAGCTATGGATGAATATAGATACGACGTCCAGTAAATGCACGTCGCTCTAACCCTCCTCGATCCTGCCACCCTAGTCATTTTGCACTTTCTCTTGTTGGTTGTTGCTGTTCCATTTTGTTCGGCTGTGGAAGAGGTATACAAGCTTGGTGGTTTCTGCTTAGCAATTTTTACATAGGTATGGGTTTCTTGCTGCTCCATCCATGAATATTTCGCTATGATCTTGAATTAAGCCAACAATTGTCTCTTGAGTTTTCTCGTTGTTTGTGCATTTCCAAAGTCATAATGTATGGAGTTTTTTACTATGCATAGATTGGTGATTAAGTGTTGGTCTCTATGGCGTTTTATTTGAACCATGCACATTGAAAAGTTGTGTGGATGTTCTTATTGTATATGGTATTCATGCTTTACTTGTGGCAAAGAATACAGTTGAGGACTCTCAGGCTTGCCTTGCCTCTAGTTTCTTGTTTTGGGTTTTTTCCCTAAGAGTATCACTGCTCCTTACCTGTGGGTTATATGAACACTCTACATGTCATTTAAGTTATTAGTCTTCATACCCATCGTGCCCGTGTCCTTATAACAACTCTGTGAGTATAAATATGAAGTTTTGTGGAAGTTTTAAGATTCTCGTGCTCCTTTTGGCTAAACCCTCAATTCGGTCAGCTCGTCCCCCTCATCGCATTACTCTTCAGTGTTATGTATTGAACCCTGTGTATTGGAAATTATTATGGAGGTGGCCAACCCACAGTTTGATAAAAGCACTATTCGCATTCATTTGGGGTCATGGGTTTAGTTGATTATTCATTGTGCAAAAATGGAAAGAATGTTAACCCCACTCATTTGTCCGATAATATAGTCTGCCCTGTGGAGATATTGGGGTGATGAAAACATTACAAAAACATTGTTTAAGAGATACGACCTATTGTGTGTTCGATTTTGTATGAAAGGAATACCTCTGTGGATAAATTATATATGCATTGAATGAGTTTTGTGATCCAGAATGAAAAGGATTTTAGGAGCATTGTTATTGGAAGTTTCAATTTTGAATTATGTTTTTGTGTCCGCTTCGTGGAACCCTGTAGTGATTTTAATGTACTGGTGTTGATATCGGGAACCATAGTTTGTCCATTCCTCAACTGTTGGTTGTATTTATTTTGATTATTGTGGCGTTGTGTCTCCTTGACCCTGTTGTGCGCAAGCTATGTTAATACTGTTGAATGTTTATTGAGCAAAGGACTATGAAATGATTCCTGTGCAATGCAGATTCTAGATGCAAATAAATAACCTAGAAGTGAAATGTCAGTTCTGGAATTTTGGAAACAGAGTGTTGAATTTCAATTTTGAGACAGTGAAGAAGTTTAAATTTTGATGTTGGAAATGGAATTGATTGGTATATTAATAGAACAATATCCATGAGAGTCCTTTCCATTATACCATTTTATGCAAAATACACTCCCCTCATTATCTCAATTGCATTTTTCACTCCATGTTCTGTTGTTACTCATTTTTAAAGAAAAGTTTGTGTGGAAAAGAAAAAGATGATGTGTAAGTTAAGTGATGATTGGTATTTTGGGATATGGTTGTATACAAAGTTTTGTTGTTTTATTGATTGTTTGAACAATATTCATGAATCTTTCCCCCTCCATGATATCACTTTATGCTAAATACAAGCCCTCCATACTCCCAATGACCCTATCAATTCCCTGTTCCCGTGGCAATTAATAAATGTTTTTTTTTTTATGGATGGATTGCATGCGGCATGTAGTAAATAATAGAACCAAATATTGATTTGTTTAAGTAGAGTTTCATGTATCGATTATTAAGAATTTTTCATCACTGGTTAAATATTGCTACAGGATGAGTTTTTTTAGTAGGGGCAGTAATGGACGAAATAATAGAGGCAGGGGTAACTGGCAGTGAGGCCATAGAATAGCTCGGTTTTCTATTCACTTCGATGATGATCCACAAGAGTTAACCAATTGTTCAAGCTGGTTTTTTCAATTGGGTTGGACATGGTATATTGCATCCCTGCCCTGACAGACCCCCATTTCAACCTCCTCAAAATTTTCATGGGATTCATGTTCCTCCACATGTGTCAATGCAGCCCGAAGTCCCCACTAATGACGGTTGGAAATAAATTGTCCACCAACCTGTCTCCCACCACCGTGGTTGGCCCACTGTTTCCTTACCTTTACCACCACCAATTAATCCCAATGTTCAAATTACTCTTGATGTTTCACCAGTACAATCTTCGCACGCCAACAAAAGATTAAAAAATGATATCCCACAACCTGTGCAAGACAAAAGGAAAAGAAACGGCCTCCCCCTCTAGTCCATCCACAAAATCCTCTAAATATGTGTCTTCATGTCTCCACCTAAAATATGACTGCTCCCCTGTGATCAACGAAATACAACCCCAAGGGTGCTACCCAAGAAAAGTCAGTTGGATACAGGAGTGAGAAGAGGAAGGATGCCTCACAAAGCAACAAATATGGATTTTAAATGTCTTTTTTTATGTTTTTTAGTGGTGAAGACAATGTTTAATAATTCTCAACTTGTTTTCGACAACAATATTTATTTTGGATAAAATGTATGTATTGTTTTCTTGGGATATGTCCTTAAATTTTGCTGATATTTAAGTATTCGATTTAAATGATATATATGGGAGCTAAAAGGGTGTTATATGATCCAAATGATAATTTTTTAATTTTATATTTGATGATTCACAAGAGAATGATGGGAGTCACAAGGGGGTCCCACCTATTTAGTAATTATTAACTAGACCCTTATTTATATATTATTATTAATTATTTCTCCCTAAACTAATTAGTTAAATTAATTTGACTTAACTAAAGGAAGTAGTTGAACTACCTCAACTTATTAAGAAAGCATAAAGGTTCAATGAGAAGAAGAGACAAGGGGAGAATAGAAGGAGAAAGACAAGACTAAGGTTTTCTCTTTAGTTAATGAGATAGCTTCAGTTTTCATTCATTTATGAGTTTACTTGAAATCCTAATCCTCTTGTTGACAACAAGGTCTTATTGAAGGAGGAAAGGTTCAATACTGAATCATTCTTTTCATCATCTTGTTTTAAAGGTGTTTGATTCATCCTTGATAGTCTATGTATTCTTGTATGTTTGTGAATTAATTTTCATGGTTGATAAAAAATATCTTGCAGAGTCAAATGGCAACATTTTTGTGGCAAGCTGATCCAGATCATTAATTTCAGTGTTATTTTACTGTCGGAGTCTTTTTTGACGGTGCCCATCGGAGACCTCTAAATCTGACTTTGGTCCATACCCTCGCAGGGGTTTGTAAAGAGAAATACACTTTTTGTATCTCAGAATGAAACAAAATCAAATTATTGTCATGTCTCATACATGTGTTTTCATTACTTGTTTCCTCCTTTGGCTTTTGGTCTCCATGTTTACTTTATTATAAAATATGTATACATTCTTGTAGCTTTGTATAAATTTTATTTTTACATTGCAACATATACAAATCATAAAACTCGCCTTAATCCTTGTAATTAATACTTGTGGATTGAGTGAATGTTTTGAGGCTATAAACCCCAGGTGACATTCTCAACTATCTTGTCCTAGCCAGGCAAGATATGAAAATGATTGAGTAGGGTGTTCCATACCTTTTCCTCAACATTTATTTGGAGACCATACTAGGGAGATCTTCCATATCTCTCTAGTTGATTGTATTCACGATTATTTTTGAATCTTTCTGGGTTTTTTTTCAAATACTCTTTGATTTATTTTTCTCATGATAGTACCCTCTACAAGGCATCCTAATATTGAACATGGTCTTAAAGACCAGACTAGCATTGTCTTGACCTTATTCAATACTATCCTAGAAACTGCTAGTATCTAGGCCGAGCTTGAATGCTCTTGGAAAGTAGTTGAAAAGGATATAAGTATCCATGAATGTTGGGAATATAGACAAAGGTAGCTTAGAAATTAGTAGTAACCTCCCTTTTCCTAAGTCTTTGGTCTTCGTTTTCATGTCCTCAAGTCCTCTCATTTCTAGAAGAAGAAGAGGATTGTCCCCTGAAGCTACTCCTATCATTGAAACAAGGAGGAAAGCCATTTTGTTGACCCAAGAAAGCAATCTAAGGAGGACTTTGTCTGATTCTGCCAGAGCACCCTTTCCTCCCTTACCTATCACTTTCAAAATGACATCCGTGGGTGGTGCTAGTGGTGTTGGAGGTGCTTCATCATCCCAAACTTCGCCCTCATCGGTAATTGGTAGTCTATATAGTCATCAAGTTCCTATACAATCGGCTACCAACCCTGCTAAAGTTATAAATAAGTATGGGATTTTTCAGTTTGAGGAAGATGCTATGACCACTCCATGGCATGTATCTTCTCCCTTGAATATAGCACCTGCTACTCGTCCGTTACCCAAGTTCAAAGAGCATCTTCCTAAGTTCTCAAGGAATAATATTGTTTCTACAAATGAACACCTAGTGGCATTTTCTAATGCTTGTCATAATATCGGGGCTAATGATAATGATATATGTATGCACTTATTTTTAAACTCCCTTGAAGGGAAATCAACAACTGATTTCTTTGATCTCCTTCCAAAGATCCTTTCCACTTGGGAAGAGTTGGTTTATTGGTTCAATTCCACTTATGGACAATCAAAGAGCCCGACTGAACAATTAAGGGAATATAACAATATTTCTTACAAAGATGGTGAGATTATTAAATCCTTTAACCTTTGCTTCACCAAATTGTACAATCAAATCCTTGAACTAATCCGTGTTGATGATTAAATATACATGAGACATCCTCCAGGACACAGACTGAGTGAGTCGGCATGAGAGAGAGCCCATGAGTTGGGTGTTCCCATGATATGGGTGTATAGTTCCTCTCTGAGACGGAGATGGAACATTGTGTGACATTATGTAGGGAAGATGCCCATGATCTGGATGTGTTGTTCTCTTTGAGATGGAGATGAAACATTGTGTGCCTCCGAGAAGGGAAGACGCCCATGAGATGGGTGTATCATTTGAGAGGAAACGATGTGTACCCCTGTGAGGGGTGAAGCAGACCATGTGATGGGTTTATTGTTCTCCTCTGTGTAGAGAGTTGAGATGATGTGATACTCCAGATGATTCTCCTATGGTACTCAATGAGATAAAGATCTGTTGAGTAGGACGTTCCTGTGGCTGAGCACATGTGGACACGATCCTAGTGGCTGAGCACTAGTGAGTGTATCCTGATGATTCTCCCGTGAGACACAGTGAGATAGAGATCTATTTACTTGGACGTCCATGTGGTTGAGCACAAGTGGATGTGTCCCTAGTGGCTGAGCACTAGTGGGTGTGTGAGATCCCTTGATATATTTTCTAAGATTCAGACTTACCTATAACCCTAATTGTGATGTAAAGGGTACATGTCAGCCCCACCATAAAGTGAAAGCTAATTAATGTAAAAGATAATTAATATTGTAATTATTAATTATATTATGAGTTATTGAGGTCGACCAACTTTGATGTGTCTAGTCTAATATAAATAAAGGTGATTTCCCCATTGAGGAAACATAACACACATGTGAGTTTGGAAATTTCAGCAAGTACTTGTTCTAGGGTTGAAGTGCGCACCTCTCTTGGGAACTAGTCTTCTAGGTTTTGTGAGCACCCTTTTGTGTGCTAAGTTTATGGTGTGGGAGGTCTTTCTCTTGAAGAATATAGAAAAGGATTGGCTGGGTTTTCTTCCCTTGTTGAGAAGGGTTTCCCAGGATACTTCTTGTGTACTTGTGCATGGTATTTCTTCTTGTGATATTGGTTATTGCAGCAAATTGTTTATGCTGTAACTGAATATGTCCATGGTTCAAGTAAAATGCTAAAATTGGAATGAACTTCATGCGTGAGCCTATATTAATGAAAAATCAACATGGAATCAAAGCATAGGTCTTGAAGAACCTATTGCAAAAGCATCTACTAGTCATCCTCTCACTTCTGCAGAACTGTACGACCCTCCTAGGGTTTCCAGAAAATCCGTATGACCCTCCTTTCTGATGTGTTCCAACAATTAATACTTGGACACTGGGGATAAAAAGTGCATAGGAGTGTACGACCTCCTTCAACGCACCTCCAATAATCTTTAGATTTCATTTCTGAGCATTTTTATTTTTTGGCTCTAGGGTTTCTATAGTTTCAAATTTTTCTGCAGAAATTTCATAATTAGGGTTTCTACAACTCATTGAAGGAGCTCTTCATCTTATCAGCGTTCTTCTAAATTTTAAGGCTTATTTTTGGCAGTGATAAGCCCAACAAAACCTAAGGTTTCTAGCCTAGCCTATTTGTTAGGTTTTCTAGCCCAATTAACAAGGGTTTTTGAAGAATCTAAAAATATGATGAATATAACTATGATGGAAGACAATATTGATGGATCAAGCAAATTCAGTTCCCGGAAGCCAATACTTCAGAGAGATGAAGACATCAACATTTCAACACTCTCAGGTATTGTCCCTACTAATGATGATACTTGGTTAATTGACAGTGGTGCCTCTAGGCACATGATCGATTTTAGAGATCGCTTGACTAATCTTGTTGAGAAAGAGACCAATCTACATGTTGTCCTTGGAGACGATGCCATATATAATGTGAAAGGGGTTGGAACTTCTACCTTCCAACTAGATTCTAACATGCAACTTCAGCTAAGTGAAGTACTATATGTACCTGTGATGAAGAGGAACCTTGTCTCCATTTCTGCCTTAGAAGACAAAGGCTACAAGGTTACCTTTTATGAAGGAAGAGTTATTGCATGGCACAAAGACTCACATATAAATTCTGCCAAAGTAATTGGTGTTCGAGAAATCAACTTATACAGATTGACCATCAGACCAGTCTAGGCCCT
>SNQJ01S0252717.1:0-12729 GCA_010110895.2 Picea sitchensis | reverse complement strand
TCATGGAATAATCTGATCAGAGGTCAATGATGTAAACCCATTTTCGGACGCGAGGAGGCTTGCCATTGAGGCATGTAGGTCCCAAGGTACTAATTGGTTTCTATGTCTAGCTCTTGGATAATGTGTTGAAGTCGACAAGAATAGACTCATTGAGGGAGGGCCTTGGTGTATCCCCCATCAAATACATGAAATTGACACAAAGATGTAATTGGTGGATCAAAATAACATGGACTGACACGGATATTGGAACAGGAATTTGTGATGGTTGATGAGGCATATACTTCCCTTGAACACTAAGGCATGACAACAGAAACTCGACAAGGAACAAAACTTGATAATGCAGTGGATACTGTGACTTTTGTCCTCAAATGATTGGTTCAGTACAGAGGTTCAGCGGATAAAAAGGCATGCAAAGATAAAATGTCGTGTTCAAGGGTGACTGTAAGAATTACTGGTAATGTTCTCAAAAACTGTTTAGCTTGCTTCCTTCAATTTTTCCCCCATCCAGATAGATGAGTACCTCTTTTTAGTTTAACGAGCTCGATGAGGGTAACGCATGCTCGATATAACTCACCTTTGGTAAGTCCCTCTTCCTTTGTTTAATGAACTAGAAGAAGTAAGGGTTCGGTGTCGTATGGGCCCTTCAATTTGTGATTGTTTAACGAGTCCAGAGAAGGTAAACTCAGTTGTTTTTCATATTTAGAAAGTCTTAAAAAGACTTAAAGACGACTCCAATGTTGTCATTTTTCATAATGTTAGTCTTGCGAGGCCAAAAATGAGATAAATTATCACTTGAAAGACGCCCTTTCAAACCTTTTAACGAGTGTGAAAGGAAGAAATATCACTCGGCAATCTTTTCATGTTTAGAGAGTCTAAAAAGAGCTTAAAGACGACTCCAAGGGGTTCATTTTTTATGTATCCATGCGGGTCCAAAAAAGAGATAAAAGTTTACCCGGCGCGTTCTTATGTGTTTGAGCTTGAGAACGATTTAAGATTATGCTCGTGAATGTGACAAGATGAAAAAACGAACAAAACTACTCTGAAACCTACCAATAATGTCAAAACTGCATTCCAGGGGATTAATAAGGCCTCCAAAAAATTTTCAAAAACCCAAAAATAACTATATCTTATGCAAAAATGAAATGTATAATAGTAAAATGGGGTAACAATGTCATTTACCATTTCATTTGTGCAAAGATTTGTAGCAGTGGACAATTTGTGCTTTGGAGGTGAATCTTGCATTGTTCAGTGTCGGAGCTACTATCAACCATTTTCCTCGTCGTTTGGACCAGGTTAGTGATTTTCTTCCTTTCTTTCATTTGTATGATTCAAAATTCGTTTTTAGGCAATGGTTGGGTGAAAAACTTGATGCCATGGGTTGTCTCAAGCCCTCAAAAGGGTGCAGCGCTCTTCTAAATTTAGTGGGGGAGTGTTTCCCATTTGTTAAAGTGTCCCTACAAGCTATTGAAATGTGTGCCAACTCACTGGTGTAGTGGTGGAGAGGGCATTGCCCAAAAACACAATAAAAAAATTCCCAACACTGCCAACGCTTTCTCAAATCATGGATGTTGTGCATTCTGATTTTTAAAGTGCCTTGATGGCTACTGTAGGACTACGTTGGTGCACTAATGTACATATGACAAGGGTGTTCACCTCATAGACAAAGAAAACATTTTTTTGAAAGTTTTTAAATTACCCGAAAATTGTCAAAAAAACGTGATTAATGGATTTTGGTTGTTGATGATTGCAGGTGGCTTCGACGATAATCATGATTGTGTGGAAATAGAGAGAGCATGAGCTCGATGATGTGGCTGCTTTGAAAAGTCCCTAAACACGGGCTGCATTGAGGAATTTCGGTCTCCTCAAGTTCTTCAAAATGAAAAAAATGAAGAAAGAGATTCTTCTTCTCGAGCATATGATTGGGTTATGGAATATCTTGGAACAAGGGTTCCAAATTGGAATGCAGCTTCTAACCATCGAGTAGGAATATGTATACTTCCTGATCGGCCTCTTGAAAAGAGGGGTTCCCATAGTTTTATCTAGAGAGGGGGCACTTCCTACGCCTGTGGATGAGTACCTGGCAAACCATTGTGTCCCAGGAGTGAGACTAGTGGGAGGTAGAATTGCAATCAAAGATATCAGGTATCTACCTCTTCGGTCCATTCTATTTTTCATTACGAGTATAGCGAGAAGTACCAGCGTGCACCTAGTTTCAAGATCACAGGTGGCCTATGGTTTACAGTGTCTAGAGCCAACACTGTTTAACTGGAGTGCGGGGTTCCTTCAAAATGTGAAGGATAAGATTACGAGATGCAGACCAGGGCAGCAGAAGCAGTTTGGGTATGGTTCATTCTTGGTTTCATTCTTTTTAGAACGCATTCCTCAGATGCAACCTCAAATTGCATTAGCAGTATGGCCAGTGGGAGAACCACATATGGAGTGATGGACTAACCTGTCTCCAAGACTAGGCTCATATTCAGAGTTCAAATTCACAGGTGATTTCTTCGCTTGGTTGGGACGCCAATTGATCATGATAGAATATTTTCCATACACCAGAGTGGATTTTTGGGGAAGCATGGACCTGGTCCTTCCATATGGGGTGGACTGGGATGCGTCAGGTAAGAAACCAAAAAATATCTTGTCAAGTGTGTGTGTGTGTTTTTTTTTAATACTTATATTACATTTTTTTTGGTACATAGGAGAGTTTCTAATGGGTGTATCATTTCATCATGCAGACAAGGGAGAAACATGTCCGGCAAAGATACCGGTATTGGGGCGTCGCAGGGATGCTTAGGTAGTAGTAGCGACAGGGGGTCTCCAAGAGGTGGAGACAAACCTCCATGGTATTACGATGGGTATCCCTCCTCTTGAGAGGGAGAATGTACCCTTGCACTTGCAGAGACACACAGTGGGAGTCCCTAAGATTATTAACTCTTTACTGAGATGAGTAGCACATGCGGTGATGTGCTACTTGGAGCACAATGTGATGTGGGAGGACTAGGACCTCACTAATTATTTTTTTGTATAGTCTTTATGACAATGTTATGGGCATGAGGACCCAACATTTTTCCCTTCTATGTACCTTTTTTGATGTAATCAAACATTTTCACTCACATCGTATATATATATATATATATATATATATACATTTCCAAGTTTTTACAGTGCCAAATGATTTGCAAATAATGATGTCTTTTATGTGATGTGTTTTAATTTACATGATGATATGTGATGTGATTTATTTCCTTTATGAAAACTTATATATGTGTGAGATAACTATCCATGATGTAATTGGATAACAAATCTGAAATAGTATTGATTTCTCTTGGTATGTGTATGTATTCGATAAAATCAAACATTCGTTCAATACGATGAACTCGTAAGTGGAGACGTAGTAGGATAGGATTCTGAAAAGCATAGATTTGATTAAGTTGGTAGACCATGAGTTGGGACTCTAGGTTGAAAATCATGCGAGAAACGCCTAGGGAGGAGGCTTCGGTTAAAAGTCCAATGACAGCATCATATTCTGCCATGTTGTTAGTTGTCGATCCTAAGAAAATACCTCTGGAACTCACCAACTCGTCAGAGTGGTAAATGACCCAAGCTGCAGAAGCAACATTTTGGGTATGTCGACTAGCGCCATTCGCAAACCCAACAAAAATAGGAAAGGAATATGCCATATGCACATGAAAATACAAGACACGATATAAGTGGCTAAGGAAAAAAATCGAGCACGCAAAAGAAAAAGACACACCAAACTAAAAATACAATAGTGTACAAAGCACGTACGCTAGATGTCCTATGCATAGTACTTCTTAAGGTAAAGCCCGTTCCAAGGCTCACCCAGGGAGATTTGGTTGTATTCAACTAGTTCGTAGGCGCCTCTATGTAGAACATGTTTCATGATGTAAGGACCATGCCATACAGGTTATAACTTCCCTGTCCCTAACTTATTGTGAGCCTGGTCATAAACGAGGACTAGGTCTCCTTCTGCGAAAGCACAAGGATGGATGGATTTGTCGTATTGATTCTTTATTCACTTTTGATATGTGTCGTTAATGAGAGTGGCATCACAACATGTTTCATCCAACCTAGTCAATTGTAAGAAACGTTCTTATTCAATAGAAGTGTGGGGCAGTAGTTCTACTTTGAGTTTCAGTGAGGGAATTACGCACTCGATTGTTAAAACAACTTCTATGCCATATACTAGCTGGAAGGGAGTGAATCCAGTAGCAGTTTTTACTGAGGTCTGATAAGCCCAAAGAGCAGAGAAAAGTTGTAAGTGCCAAGATGTCTTGTTTTCCCCTACCATCTGTTGGATCATGGTTTTAAGGAACTTGTTGATAGCTTCAACTTGTCCATTAGCTTGAGGATAGTACGGGGATGAGTTCTCATGGAGAAAACCCAACTTGGAATGCAACTCACTCATCATATGGTTCTGACAGTGTGAACCATGATCAGTGACAATGGCGTGTGGAACACCAAAATGAGTGATGATGTGGTTAAAAAACAAAAGAGTTGCAGTACAGCCATCATTCATAAATGTAGGCAGAGCCTCAACCCATTTTGTAAAGTAATCGATGGTGATGATTATATAACCGTGCCCCCTGGTTGAGGTAGGCTTACACTGCATGAAATCAATGCCCCATTTGGCAAAGGGGCTGATGGAAATAACAGGATGCAGTGGAGCAGGGTGGGTGCATGCCTTGTTTTGAAAAACTTGGCAAGGTGGGCACTTTTTGACGGACTCGATACAATCTTTGAAGATTGAGGGCCAAAAGTTACTGGCACATAAAATTTTCTGGGTTGTAGCCATCCCAAAAAGGTGACCACCACAGGCTCCAAGGTGACAGTCATTGAGGACGTGTTCAACCTCTTCATGAGTTAAAAATCATCATAGGATAGTATCAATACCACGGAGATACAAAGTATCACCGACGATAAGGTAGCAACGAGAATGATGGTGGATACGATGGTGCTCTTCATGAGAGATATTGGGATGAAAACGTTGGGTCTGGAGATAAAGAAGGATATCTCCATACCAAGGTTCGGACATGCTGATGAGGAACAGAGTCTCATCAGGGAGAGAACCTCTAGGCTCAGTATCTTCATTAGCATGGGAAAATTTGCAGATAAGCTCCGCAAACACCAAAGATTTTTTAGCTTTGGATTAACAAACTCAAGATCGAACTCTTGAAGGATGACGATCCATTTAGAATATTTTTCCCCAAGAAATTGACGTGTTAGAATATGATACATGGGATTTGATTATGTGATAACTATGGTGGTGCGTAGCAAAATGTAGTGACGGAATCTCTGGATAGCGATGACGGCTGCCAGAGCCAACTTTTCAACATGTGAATATTGGAGTTGGGGACCAAATAGACTTTTGCTCAAATAATATATCACTTGTTCCTCACTGATAGGGTCCTATTGAACTAACACCATAGCAATAGTGGAAGTAGAGGCTGCTAAGTAAAGGATATAATCTTGCGTACAGTTCGGAGGATGCAATAGAGGTGGATTGGTCAATGCATGCTTAAGAGCAGCAAAATATCGTTGAGCAATGTCATCAAAGATGAAAGGGGTGTCTTTCTGCAACAATCGCATAAATCCTTTGGTAATCTCAATGTAGTTACAAATGAAATGGCGAAGAAAGTTTTCTTTCCCCTACAAATTTTGTAGTTGTGTCAGATTATTAGGTGGAGGTAAAGCCAGGATAGCTCTAATATTTAAGGGATCCACCTGAATCCCATCCTTGGAGACAACAAAGTAGAGGAGTCGGCCTGATTCGACAGCAAAAATACATTTATGTGGGTTCAAACGAATACAGTAGAACCGACATCGAAGAAAAATCGCCCGTAGATGATCAAAATGGTCCAATCGACTGGATGAGTGGGCAGGTAAGTCATTCGAGGTAAGGTTCTGAAATATGTTTGATATCATGGAAAGCATATGACATGGCTCATTGGAATGTAGCACCATCATTTTTAAGGCCAAATGGTAGTTTTTGATAGGTGAAAATTCCCCACGGGAAGATGAAGGATGTCTTATGTTGAGCAGCAAGTAAAATGTCAATCTGGTTATACCCTGAGAAACCATCCATAAAAGAGAAAATTACGCTACCAATGAAATTATCAATAATCTGGTCGATGAAGGGCGTAGGGTAGCTGTCTTTTGGATAAGACTTATTGAGATCCTTATAATCAACGCAGACATGAATGGTCCCTTGCTTCTTAGTGACCGGAACAATGTTCAAAACCCATTCCATCAAGGGGGCAGGATAAATGAAGCCAGATTTCGATAACTTTTCAAATTTTTCCTTAATGGTCACGGTCTTTTTAGGATGGATCGGGCGGAGTTTCTATCAAACACGTTTGACACCTGGGTAGGTTTAAATATCATGCACAACGATCGATGTATCAATCCCTGGCATCTCTTCGTAGCTCCAAGAAAAGACATCGCGAAATTATTTAAATAAAGCGGTATAAGAGACCATTTCCTCGGGTGAACAATTAGCACCGAGGTTGATGTTTTCCACGACACCTTCCTTTATCGAAATGTCGATAAATACCCTAGATGAAATGTTGCCCAAATTCCCCTTAGAAAGAGTATATTGTGTGAGGATGGGAGATTGTGGAAAATCGACAACATCAGGAGGGAACACAGAGTGTATGTCTTCTTGAATTTCTTCGAGAGGTGGAAGAAAAGAGGATCAATGATGGCTATCATCCCAAGGTACGTCGTCGATGCTAAGAATTTCCATTATAGATTCCTCGAAAGGAAAAATTTGGGAAATGTAGTCGAAAGCAGACGTCAAGGAATTTAACCATGATGGCATCGAGTAACTGTCAGGTTCCAAGAGATGTTGGTCATCCGAGGAGGGAGAGTCATATTCGATAGCAACGTATGAGGTTTTGGCTGGACTAAGTGGCATCGTGTCACCTAGTGCATCAAAATCCAACAGACTAGGTACAATCCAAGGGTCATATGATTCCAATTATTGGTAAACCGTAGTCGAAATTATATTGATTGTGGAAACATGATGTGTGGTGGGTGGAAGTGGTGTAGGGAAGGTACCCATAAGTCTATATTCTTCCAACAATCCAACACCAACGCTTTCATATGCGATCTTGTGATCTCCCAAAAATGGAATATTGTTGGTAGCACGAGCGCGAGCGTCGAGTGTACAGAAATCTAATTGATCGACAATGACAATTTTTCCTTGATGAGAAAATTATACGCATCGAAATACCGACGAAGCAACGGTATTCATAGCATAAAACCAACTTCTTCCAAGTAAGAGGTTGTAATCGAGAGGAGCATAGACCACCTCGAAATCAACAGTAACAGTTTTTCCGCCTAATTGAATGGCTAAGGACTATAATAGTCCGTGAGGATGAAAACCTCGCCCCTCGAATGCACGCAATATCATTGGGGATTTGTTAAGTGAGGGTGATTTCAAGCTTTTAAAGCAAGCTAAATACATGACACAAGTAGAGGCTCCCTCATCCAAAATAGTTCGATGAATTTGTTGATTGTGAACAACAACATCAACTTGGAAAGCAAGTTGGTGAGAGAGTCGAGATGTAAAATTATCCAGGTTAAACATGATATTGTTGGACGACTCAGGATCAAAAACACCAATAGTGGCCAAGAGCGTTCTACGTTGACTGGGGCAGTTTTGTAGAACTTCTAACGCAGACATAGCACATGGTGCTTGAGCCAAATCTTCAACAATATTGTAGTTCTGGGAAGCACGTGAACTAGAATTAAAGGTAAATTTACAGACAGTGTTCTTAGGAGGGCGTAATATAGAGTTGAATGTAGGTTTCTCGATCTGAAGCGATCCATATGGAGGACTAACAGATAGAGGGCTAACGGAGGATGGTGATGGATCCGATAAAGAACCATTAGTGACCTTTCCTTTGTCAGGTTTAACTGGTGTGTCATAGATCGTAGAGCGGGTGGCTAAATCAATCTCGTTAAATAGATATATATGGGCACTTGTTGAGGCTTCATCATGAGAAGGGTGGTTGCAACTACCCCCTGGAGACGAGGTTTGAGCAACCATAGATTGTTGTTGAGGAAAAGGTTGAGTAAGCATGGTGGGTTGGGAATTCCCCTTGAAAAGTTTGGCCACTTCATCGCGATGTGGATAGTCTCGAGTGTAGTTATCGTCACCACAAATAAGACACGAGAACTTCAATTTCCGTTGTGGTTTCTTTTCGTTAGCAGGTGGTGGGTTTTGAGCTTTAGGTTTTTCATTGTTATTATTATTATTTTTTTTGTTCTTTGTCTTTTTCTTACCTCCGGATTGTTGTGAAGGGGCAGACTGAACTGCATTCACCTCATAAATTTGGGTATGAGAGGAGGTAGAGGAGGGTGTGGTTGAACTAGGAGTATACGTGGAAGTAGATCGAGGTGCAACTCCAGTCGACTGGGATGGATATTGAGTTTTGACGGAACCAATACCACCATCTTCATGTGATGAGGATGAAGGTTTGGATGGATCGTTACTGGCACGGGTAGCATTTGGAATCAACTCATATAAAGTATCGGACTGTGAATAAACCAAATCTAAGTATTGAGCCTGAGCAATGGACTCTTCCTCGGTGACTACACCACCCATGGCGGCATCATGATCAATCGGGGGTAACAGTGATTTAGTAAACCATTCCACCAATAATTGGTCAGGAATGATTGATTTGATCAACCTTCGTCATTGTCTCCACTCATGAATATGATCATAGATATGCATGGAGTTTGTCGGATGAAGGGAGTTCAAGAGTTCTGTACCCATCTCGTATCGTATGTGTAGTTGAAAGTGTGTGAGAAAGGACATGGCAAGGGAGTTGAAATCTTGGAAAGAACCACGTGGCAGTTTAATATACCACTTGGCCGTTGAGCCCGTAAGTGTTCGCTAAAAAAGACGCAAACGTATAGAATCGTTCATTAATGATTTTGATGAACACCACAAATGGAAATTCATCACATGGTTATTTGGGTCTTCTTCGGGTTTACCATCGAATTTTTGAATATCAGAAGGTAATTTAGAAGGGATGACTGGCCAAAAAGGATAATGAAATATAGGATCATTGGTTAACTGAGACAAGTCTAGAAAATCTAGAGTCACGAGAAATGGTAGTTGTCAATTAACATGAGGATGATATTGGTGTGGCATGGGAACACCAGTAGGACCATAAACTGGGTTAGGTGGATAATTATATCCATTAGGTCCTCCTACATTCGATTGTGGTTGACCAGAATAAACAGGATTTGAGGATGGTTGAGAAACATGTGGATATGGAGGATAACCTGATGGGTTCTAAATATTATAAGTTGGTTGTTTGGTTTTCCCATAAGGTGGATAGACATTTTTTCCATAAGGAGGATAATTTTGTTGTTGTCCTTGAGGATGTTACCCCACAGGGAATAGTGGATTTACCGAAAAAGGAATGTGCCAAGGATTTGGTGTCACATTCTACCCATATAACAGGTTAGGAATTCCAGTCTGAGATTTCCCCCCAAGCTAAGATTGTGTCCCCATTTCAGTTTGACTCCCAAATGGAGGTTTCCCCCCAGTGTGAATTTGAGTGCCCAAAGGGATCTGGAAACCAGAAAATGAATGACTGGAGGCTCCAACCGGATTAGAGCCACCAAGATCAGTTCCTCCAAACAAAGGTGTAGGAATAGAACCTTCGGGTGTAACCTGGGAGTGTTGGTAATGGAAGGATTCAAAGATCTGTACCAAAGTGGGATTGATGGATTTGGTCTAAGTGGTGTTCCAATCAGAGCCTGGGATGGTGTCACATTTACGGTGGGGATTGTGGCAACATGCAGGACCATGGTAGAATGGGCCATCTGGATACTACGGTTCGAGTGAGAACCAATCAACAATTGGTCTACAACAGTAATTACATTACTGGTCATACCAGTAAAGTGATTTACAGGTATTGTATTACTAACAGATGTCTCGAACACTTGCGATGTCATGGGTTGATCGGAATTCGCTCCTAGGTTATCGTATAGATCACGAACTGTCAAAGGGACAGAACCAAATCCAGAGGTTCCAACAGTATGAGTCGAGGTTCTAAACAATTCACTTTGGAAAAATGGATCCTCGACTCCAGATACTGCGTGAGGTCTGGTGGATACCTCAGTTTCCTCAATAAAAACAACCTCTCCAGATGATTTCACCCGCAGCAGATGTGGTTCTCGCCTAATACTCAAAGTTGGGTTGATTCGAAAAGCTTCCAAGGAATTGGAAACAATTCAGAACTGTTCTAGAGAGTGTGTACTTCCAACCTCAGAGCCTAGTTCGTTATGAGCCTCAAGAGAGACTTCTGAAGAGTTGGGAAGCAAAGTTAGATAACCCTCGGAATCGTCCAGGGGTAACCCTTTCATCCTACGTGAAAGGAAAAGGCCGATGTTGCTTGAGCTAAGTAATGAATGAAAAAATAAATCTATGGCTGACTAACGAAAAAGAAACAGCATACACTAAAAAATTTAGGAATCAAACCAAGCAAACAAAACCTTCTCTCGATGATCGTACTAGTTGGTGATGAAATGCAACGTCGCATGATTAAGTCAAGAAGGGGCTAGGATATGGCGGAACAGTTACGATGGCGACATGCTTAATGGAATTACGCCTTGGTGCAAGCTTCCATGTAGTAATTGTGGATTTACCCTCCAAGGAGCTTGAGTGAGTTTGACCAACATTTGTTCCAAGTATAGTGAGACTTCCCTTCACCATCACCTTGTGTAAGTACCTAAATATTATGGCTACTAAGGACACCAACTCACAGTTAGCCCTTGGGCGGGTACATTCGATAGTCCAGTCTGAACGTATGAACAGGATAACAAGTCTGAAATCCTTCGAGAGAACTGAGGACAAGTGGACCAGTAGAACTCTAGAGGACCCCAAACGGATTCAGAGTTCACGAAGCACCAAGACCAAATGAAACTAGTTGAACCTCAAGAATAACCCTCAATATACAATCTGACCACTACAAACAGTTGAACCATGGACGGATAATCTTCGTAAATCTCTCGAATGTGACCTCGTGCATAACCCCTATGTGAGAGGGGGATCCAAGAAAGCCTATATGACAATTGTATTTTCTCTCCCTATCGCAAGATGCTAATGTTTGTTTTGAATACTTTGGAGAGTTATACTCACAGCCTAATCCAAAGAGTTAATCCTAGTCTAATGTTGGTGGAAGATTCTAAAAGAAAAATGTTCGAGATAAATTTTAATTAGCGTTAATTTTGCAGTTGTTCTTTACTCAAGGGTGTATGAAAGTGAAACGGATGGTATTATGACTCAATCCCCAAAAAATTCATAAGAAATGATAAGCAATATTTTCTTTCAATGAATGCCTATTTAAGGGAAAGAGAAGAATGTTATTTTCAATGTCAAACACTAAGATGCAGAATCATCAATCAATTGTTTCTCAATCAAATCCAGTATAATGCTAAAAATTCCATAGAATGTTGTTCTAATATCCAAGAAAAATCATAACAAATGTATCCTTTTTCTTTATGTGTGAATGATAATCAATATGATGTAAAGCTCCCTATGTCATTCAGAGTTTAAGATCAATGGGATTCAGACAATCATAAACAAGTTTCACACAAACAAAAACACACTCTCGTCGTGATTTAAACAAGAAAAACAAATATAACAAAACTTGCAAAAAGAAAACCAAAAAAGAAGAAAAGAAGAAAAAAGGCTTGGAGAAGATGACCTCCAAGATCAAATGGAAAGTTGCATAGACCTTTGAAATTCCTCACAAAAGATTCCACTCAATCAGATAAGTGAGAGGAAAACAGTAAGTTGACTCTAAATCGTCAAAGACAAAGAGTTACTTCAAGGTAAAGAAAAAACATCAAAATTCTAAACAAAAGGTGGTCAATCCTCAGAAAACAGAGTGTTGAAGGCCAAGACCAAGATATACTGAGGTTGTAAGACTCTTGAGCAAGTGCCAAAAGAAATAAATGAACTCGGAGGATGAAACCCTAGAAGATTTTTCACAGAAAAGGGGCAACGATGTGGTGTAAAGGGCACCAGGGCATTTCAACGCTCTATGTAAGATCATCACAAAGAGACAGCGCTCTGGTAGAAGAGGTAGGGGAGCGTTGGCCACTAAAAATTCATAAAAATGCCCAGAAAGTCAAAAAAATCAAGCAAACTCAGGAAATCAAAATGTATGAGATGCGGTAAAGATCTAATCAACACAGTTCTAAGAATCAAAGACACAATATGGATAAGGTCAAAAATGAGCAAAGGCCAAACCAAGACCTAGGAAAGGAAACAGAAATCAAGGTCCCTCCCCAGTGGAGTCGCCAATTTTTGTTACAGAGAAATCCCCTTGCATACAAGTGGATTCTCTCTTGGATACTAGACCCCTATGACCAAGACACAGAAGTGTTATTGTGGACACTGACTTTCCTTTTCATGAAGCTAAACTATCCAAAGAAGAAGAAGGAAGAAGAGTAAATACCTTTTTATCGACGTTTGTCCTTGCTCGATCCAAGCTGATCTTGATCTCCAAGTTCTTCATAAGGTCCTGCAATACAATGAGCAACAACAACGAGACATACTTCCTACTCTACCATGATTAGCTTCATAATGGATATATGAAAGAAACAAGTTTATGAAACGTACACAAACTTTAAAGGAAACAGGCCAAGCATAGATTTATATTAATGAAAACAAAGTGAGAT
>SNQJ01S0252715.1:0-12729 GCA_010110895.2 Picea sitchensis | reverse complement strand
GTTCACTAGGGTTGATTGTTTCAAGATTCATAGGGATCAAAGGGTATACCATGCTCAAGTTGATATTGATTGGGGGTTATCATATAATAGGGATTCATTGTGTTCAAAGTCATAATTATTAGGAGGTGATTTCATCAAGGATCCAAATGGATCAATGATCAAATTCTATTAAGGGGTTAGTGTGTTCAAAGTAATAATGTATTAAGGGTTCAATGTATGAGAGGGTTAGTTTGTTTGAGATAATCATGTCTTAAGGGGTTAATGCATTTATAGGGGACTAATGTGTTTGGGATTATAGTTTCTTAGGGGGTTCATGTATTCATGGTTTCTTAATGAAACATGATGATCATTTCAAGGGTTAAGCATGTCAAGGTTCATAGGGATCAGTGGGTATGCAATGTCTAGGACCATAATTATTAGTGGTCATAGCATATTAGTGGCTTAATGGTTAGTGGTCATAGTACCTTAGGGGTTAACATGAATTTTTGGGTCATAAGGTGTGAGGGGGTGATTGGGTTTGGGGAGACCATTTAATTCAAGGTTAATGGAGATTGAGGGGTATACTATGTCCAAGGAGGGTTATAGTGATCGATATTTTATACCATGACATGATACTTTAATGCCAAAGATAATGTTGACCATAAATGACATATTAATTAACTTTAAACTTTTCTGAGTGCATCATAATAATAATTTGAAATAAATAAAAAGGGTGAATTAAGAGATCAAGGGTTATAGGGGTTAAGAGTCATAGTGTATTATAAGGGTCAATCTATTATGATGTTACTATGTTCAGAACTATAATGTATTCATCTTTTAGTGTGTTTGAGGTCACTCTATGTTCACTGGGGGTGATTGTTTCAGGAGTCATAGGGATCAGAGGGTATACCATGTTCAAGTTGATATTGATTGGGGGTTATAGAGTAGTTCCTGGAATCCCTTCTTCCCCTCATCACCAAGGATGTATACATGACTATGCATCAAAATGAAGATGAAGCCATCCAAAAGGAACAATTGTACAATATTGTTTATTCCCAATTGGGGTATCTCTATATTATCCTTCCTAATGTCCCTCGCTCTTAGTCAGGTGACAAGGATGTATCCATGACAATATCTCAGGGGATATGAGTTAGGGATTATATATATATATTTATAATAAAAAAACAAAAAACAAAAACAAAACAACATACAAAAAAAAACAAATACAAATCACACACCACTACACTCACACAGATATTTGGAGTTGCTCGCACTCACCACTACATAGGAGCATGAATATTGGAGAGGAGAGGAGCATGCACGCAGAGTGGAAGGGAGAGGAGGACGGGAGAAGGAGGAGAAGGAGGGAGAGGCGCACAGGATGAGTCGAGGGCACACATTTTTTCACGTAGAGTGGAAGGGAGAGGAGGACGTGAGAAGGAGGAGAAGGAGGGAGAGGTGCATGGGAGGAGGGCACACGGGAGGAGGCTGGGGAACATGGATTTGCACCATAGGAGGGCACACATGCATGGGAGGAGGGCACACAGATTTGGATGAGAGGAGGGCACACGGTTTTGCACCAGAGGAAGGCACACGGTTTTGCACCAGAGGAGGTCACATGGTTTTGCATCGGAGGAGGGCACACGATTTTTCACCAGAGGAGGGCACATGGCCGAAGGAAATGGTTAGACTTCTTTCTCCTATCTCTTGAGTGTGCATACTAATTGTTTGATGAAATGATTGATAGAATTCTTGATGAAATGCTTGATAGAATGCTTGATGAAATGCTAAGTCATCCTTTTAAAATGCACATAGATGGTTTAAAAATAACTGAAATAACTTAAATAAGCTTAACATATATACCAAAGGAAAATGGGATAAAATGAAGAGAGTGGATGAAGGAGAAAAATGACAAAACAATGAAGGCCTATTGGATTTGTCCTCATATAAAGAAGCAACTAATAAACAAGACAATGAATGCACAACTCTGATAAACATAACATATGAGAATACCATATGGCAGAACCCAAACATTCTTATGGAGAAGAGAAAGAGAGAAGGGGTACAGTATCATCCATTAAGGGGGTACAATATCATCCATTAAGGTGTACAGTATGTTCTACCTTTATATCTAACAATCGACTTCTAATTTTTGATAACCCCCTATAATGCTCTTCTTAGGTGCATTTTTATTTATAAAATCCACCTAATTGCAATGGGATGTTCACATTACAACTTACACATCCCAATTACAACATATTGTTTTAGTAATGATCCCTCAATAGAATTCAATACCCTTAATGTCATTAAAAGTTTCATGTAAGCAAGTTTCAATGAGAAAAAAATATTACTATGTTTGACATGCCATTTTATTCATTGCCTTTGTCTCCATAGAACAATAATAACAAATAACCTTTCTCATGTGTCCGAGGCACCCATTTAGGGAGATGTTGGTTGCATGGTATTAAACTAGCTTTCCATGCCAAAGGATTCAATAAACAACTCATTTTATCCATGGTCACATTGGGTGCATGGTTTTTTGGAGAGACCACTAAGTTAACATGAAACACATGCTATAGTTTATGGACCCTGACTCTAGGGAATCATTTGGTTGGTAGGATCTCGGTAGCTTTCAAGACTCTTATCTCTACAAGGATCGTACACAAGTTCTTCAATAAAGGGGGGAATCTTTTTTCCATTGTTTGGAATGCTATATACTATGTTGGATATCTCCATGGAAAATGACCACAACCTTTCTCACATATCTTATTTCCATAATTACTCCAAAAACCCATTTTACAAGTTCCCATTTCCATCGTAAAAAACTAACCCACCATGCCTTTGACCAACTTTAGCTAGCAGGTGATTTTCACCATGCTCACCCGAAACATGTGGTTCCTTGCAAAGACCACATAATCACTATGATATACACACATTAAAACTTATGGATCTCAATTGTTCCATAGTGTTTTATCAATATGTCCTTCATAGTTTTCAAGGATTTTGTCCCTGAAAGGATCCTAAAATTGAACTTCAAAAGGGAAAAAACATATCTTAATTTGACGTAGTGCTTGCTTCATTTATTTGTGTCCATGGAACAACATTGACAACAAAATTATCATGCCATGCATGGTAGTTGTTTGTCTTGGAAGATGTCAATTACTTGGTGAAACATTGACTTGTCATGACAAAGGCTCTAATTACTAGGTCATTTTTTCCATGCTATGCTCATGGACATGGTTCTAAGTGGAGGCCATTTATTGTTGTGAGATACACATGCAACGGCTTATGGATCCTAATTTTAACATACCATTTGATTGGTAGGCCCTCAAGATATTTGCAATTGTATCCCTATAAATCCCCTATAAGTGACCTTCAACAAATGAAAAAATGAGTGCCTTTGTTGGACATGTTGTCTACTCCATGGTCTTCCTTTCCCCAATTAAGGACATTTGTGGCCTAATTATGGATCTAGAACACATGATTAGGTATATATAGAGCCTAATTAGGGAATTAAAGGGCCTTGTTTTCTTTCCTCCTAGTTTTCTTTGGGATTCTTTATTCTTCTAATTCATCCTCCTCTTATTGTTGGTATGCCTTTTTCCAATTCAACACTACATAGGGTTGAGAGAAAATATTATTTGGGAGTGAAACATTCTAACAAGATTCTTCACAAGTTTAAGGGTTGCACACCTGCAAGTGCCATTGTTCATGCTTTCAATAGTTTAAATTACCCCTTGAAGCATGTGAGCATATTTTCCATATGGTTGCCACATGGAAACTCTGCCCACAGGCATGTGGGCAGAGTTGTAGCATCTACAACTCTTTCCATAGGCCTTTGGGGAGAGTTTCTACATGGAAACTTTGTGCACATTCCTATGGGTAGATTTGTAGCTAATGACATCTTAGGATGATGGATTCAACGAGATAGAGACTCAAGGAAAATTTTCCTTTCCTTGTCAAAAGGGTCTCATAAGGTCATGACTATACAATGTGGTGGGTATATTTCTTATAATAAGTTCATGGTTTTGTAAAAAGGGAAACACACAATAATATAAATCCACCCTAATTATTTCTTAACGTAGAAACAAGGGGACTATGATACCACAATAGGGGAAGAGGAAAGGGTATTTTTGGTTGATTTAGTGATGCAGGAGCATTGCAAGGTGTGCAAGCATAGCCAATAGCGAGACAATGCGGAGATAAGAGACAGCTAGACAAGTGCCAACACATTTCTTGTTGAAATTTTTTGAAGTTAGAAAGTGCCATATAATTAATGGGATAGTTAATAGAGGCGTACTCACATATATGGATGAGCATTGTAATCAGACCTTGAGTGTCCCGCTCTCGTCTGAAGTAGATAGAGGCATTTATGCATAAGTTAATGTAAGTAGATAGAATTTAATTCTAGATTAGACAATTTTAGAGCGCAAGAGGGAAATGGGATATAGACACCCTCATTGTATAGTTGTAAGATTATTATGATTATGATTATGAGCATAAAGAAGAGAGCAAAGAGCTGTGGCTGAAAACACCCATGTACATAGATTTGAATTAATAGAAAGATCTTCGATTCAAATTCATGGTGTCGTATTGTTCTCTGTGTATGCATGTTGAATGTTATTCTCATGGATGTTTACTTTCTATTATACATTTGCTTTATATGATGTGTATATGATTTCATGCTTTGTGTTTGAAGTCTGAGAGAGAGTAAGGAATGAGTTTCAACTGTTTCTCTATCTGAGCAAGAGTTCCTGCAAGGAGTGCAGTGAAGTTGTCTAGAAGGAGTGTGTTGACAAGGGTTCAGAGGTTTGTCTTTGAAAGCTCAGATAGGATAGATTTTGTTCTCATTTCCTCAAAAGTGTAGTTAGGCACAGGAGCCATGCAAGGAGTGCGCAGGTCGAGTAAAGTTCCAGAGTTTGCAAACCTGAGTGAAATTGTTGAAGGAATACTGCTGCAGGGAGTGCACAGAGTCGAAGAACTTCAATTCTTTGAAGAAATTGAAGGATTCACCACAAGGAGTGCATCCAGGAGTCTTCTTTAAGACTCAGAGTTGAAGAAATCTCAGGAGGGTTAGTGCCTTGAGGCGTTGGAAGGAGGTGTCACAAGTTTGTGTTGCAGATGGTTAAGTTCCATGGCAAAACACTTTGTTTACGAGTGCAGAAGTTCTTGGAGGGAGAACGGACGGTCAGAATTCTCCGTGGAGAATTTGCAAAGTACCGGGAGTCGTCAGATCTCACAAAAAAGTGGAGAGATTATAGTGGCCACTATTTTGAAGCACAATATCAAGGGAATCTAGAGCCGTTGATCAAGATCAACATGGACCGTTGGATCTACCCCTGAAAGTTCACTTTGGAAATTCATGGGTAGAAGGACCGAAGCTTCGACGTTTGGATTCGCAAAATCGTGAAGTGCAAAGATAGCACAAGGGACACGTGGTAGAATCATGAGTTGGGCCTGTGGAAGAGATGGGTGGACATGTGTCATCTGCTGAAAGAAGTCAACACCTCGTCGACCTCTCGTGTCTCGGGGATTCGCGAGACAAGAGCCGGGAGTTCGACATCGAACCTCATGAAGCGACGAGAAGCGAAAAGTGCTAGAGTTAGGCCTAGCTGGTGGTCACACGTGGAGGGCACTGACAAGCGAAGGAGCGTTCCCATATCAACATTTCGAGTATCGCAATATTTGGAAGCAAGAGTTGGGAGCTTCGGCTCATGAACTTGTGAGTGGTGAGTTGTGACAAGCATTTAGGCACATCGAAAGTTCGNAACATGACCACATCGTTTGGTCAAAAGAAGGCTGGAATTGAGGCTTCGTGTTCAATCGCGTAAGCTCAATTCGTAAGGACCTGTGGAGAAGCATCATTTTGTGAGTGTTGGATTCCATGAAGAGGAATCTAAGAGTCAATCTGACTCAAGGGTTGGGAAATAGACTGATCCTGTAGTGGACTGCCGACCTGAGGGTTGAGAGGGTCTACGTCTGCGTCATCTTTACTCCCTCGCTTGAAAATTTTCATGGGCTCCTGTCCATGAGCTCGCACATGGTCTGTCCATGCTTCTGGATTTTTGCTTCATTCTCCCAGCTGGCATCTTCAACTGGATGGCCCTTCCACTTGACCAAGTATTCAAAGTATTGCTTTCGCTTGGTCTTCTTACCAACTCTTTTGTCCAGTATGTGATCCATCTGCGGCTTTTTTGCAACTCGCATTTGTTTTGTCCACTGAACCTCTGGTTGTTCATTACCTGCTTCTACTTCCTCAGCTTTATAAGGGTACAAATCTGATACATTGAATATCGGAGAAATTATGATCCCATCTGGTAATTCAATATCATATGCATTTGCCCCAAATTTCTTCAAGACCTTACATGGTCCGATTTTGTTCATCTCCAGTTTATTATATGTTCCTTTCAGGAACCTTTCCTTTCTCAAATGTGTAAGGATCAAATCACCAACTTTGAACTGAAGTTGTCTCCTTTGTTGATCCACTCTCCGTTTATATTATTGGTTTGAACTTTGCAATGGTTCCTTCACCTGGCTGTGAAGTTCCTTCATTGCCTCTACAAAATCTTCTGCACTAGAACTCCTAGTCGCAATCTGTTCTGAATCCCTCAGCTCAGAAATTCCTCTCGGTTGCATGCCATAAAAAATTTGAAATGGACTATGTCCTGTGCTCCTATTAAGCAAGTTGTTATAAGAAAACTCCTCCTGTGGTAATATGTTGTCCCATTAACTGTGGTGTTCTGTCACCAAACTCCTCAGCAAGTCTCCCAAACTCTTGTTCACGACTTCTGTCTGTCCATCTGTCTGAGGATGATAAGCTGAACTAAACGAAAAGCTTGTTCCCAGCTTCTTCCATAAGGTTCTCTATAAGTGTCCTATGAATTTAGTGTCTCGATCCAAAACTATGCTTCTCGGTAAGCCGTGAAGTTGAATGACTTCTTTGAAAAACAGATTCGCAATGTGAGTTGCGTCATTGGTTTTTTGACATGGAATGAAATGTGCTATTTTGGAAAATCTATCCACTACCACAAAGATTGAGTCAAACCCTCTTTGTGTTCTTGGCAACCCCAATATGAAGTCCATGCTGACTACATCCCACAGCCTCTCAGGTATGGGTAATGGTTGATAAAAACCTGCATTCTACCTCTTTCCTTTGGAATGCTGATAAATTCTGCATCTGTCCACAAATCTTTTGACGTCTGCTCTCATTCCTGGCCAAAAATATGACTCATTCAACTTTTTGAACATTTTGTCATGACCGAAATGTCCGACCAATCCTCCACTATGTTTCTCCTTCAACAAATTCTTCCTCATGGAGCATTTTGGAATACAAAGCTGATTACCTTTAAACAATAATCCTTCTTGGATCATGTATTCTGCCCATTGGCTTCTATCCCCGAGAATTGGATTCTCAGCTGCTTCATATGCCTCTTTAAAATCTGGATCATCTCTGTACATGTCTCTGAGATCATCAAAACCCAATGTTTTGACTCTGAACTCCTGCAATAGCAAATATTTCCTACTCAAAGCATCAACAACCTTGTTAACAGTTCCAGAAATATGTTTAATCACAAAAGTGAAATTTTGCATATATTCAACCCATTTAACATGTCTTTGATTCAACTTTTCCTGTTGAGTCACAAATTGCAATGCATGATTATCACTATACAAGACAAACTCCTTGGGAATTAAGTAATGCCTCCATTTCTTCAATGCCTGAATAATAGCATAGAATTCCTTATCATACGTGGAGTATTTTATCTTGGCTTCATTCAAATTTTCGCTGAAATATGCTATTCGCATGTCTTATTGACTCAAGACTTCCCCTATTGCAAATCCACTTGCATCACATTTCACTTGAAATGTCTTTTGGAAATCAGGCAACACCAAAATTGGTTGTTCCGTAATTTTCCTTTTCAATAGATTAAAACTCTTCTCTGCTTCTTCTGTCCAGTGAAAATATTTGTGTCTCTTCTTCAATGTGTCCATCATTGGTGCACTAATTCCACTGAAATTCCTGATGAACTTTCGGTAGAAACTAGCCAATCTGTGAAAACTTCTCACCTCAAATATACTCTTCGGTGATGGCCAATTCTTAATCACCTCCACTTTATCTGGATCCATCCTCAACTTATCTGCGAAAATAACAAACCCCAAATAAATGATCTCTGTCTTCATGAATGAGGATTTCTTCATGTTTATCAACAAGTTCTCTTGCTGTAACCTCTTCATCATTGTAACCAAATGTTTCAGATGCTCTGCCTTTGTTTTACTGAAAATCAGTATGTCATCGAAATACATAATGACAAATTTTCCTATGAACTCCTTCATGACTTCATTCATCAACCCCATGAAAGTACTCGGCGCATTTGTTAAACCAAACGAAATGACAAGCCATTCGTATAACCCTTCATTGATTTTGAATGCTGTCTTCCATTCGTCACCTTCTCTCATAAGGATTTGGTGATAACCACTTTTCAAATCAATATTTGAAAAAATTTGGCCCCACTCAAGCAATCCATCAGATCATCCATCCTTGGCAATGGAAATCTATACCTGATGGTTATTTTTTTGATTTCCCTCAAGTCAGTACACATCCTCCAGCCTCCGTCTTTCTTCAGAATGAGTACTGTCGGAATAACACACGGACTCAAGCTTTCTCTGACCAAACCTTTGTCCAACAAATCCTGGACTTGTCTTTTGACCTCTTCATTCTCTTGCGGTGTTAATCTGTACGCTTCTTTGTTTGGCAAACTAGCTCCAGGTATGAGACCAATTTGATGACTTATACTTCTAATTGGTGGAAATGAATGAGGTAGTTCATCCACTACTATGTCAGCGAACTCTTCCAGCAGTTCCTGAACCTCTTCTGGTAAATCATCTACCCTTGTGCTAGTTAAAACAATCTTTGGCTTCCCGACCACAATGAATTGTGGTTCCTCCTTATTCTTAACCTCTGTAAGAAGTTCCTTCCCACTCATGAGAAATACAGTGTTTCTCACCTCCGGTTTTACCTCTTTTTCCTTAATTGGCAATAGCATGTGAGTTCTCCCATTTTTCTCTAGGGTGTATGTGTTCATTCTCCCATCATGAATCACATTCCTGTCATATTGCCACGGTCTACCTAGCAATAAATGACAAACATCCATAGGAATAACATCAAAGAGTATTTCATCTTTATACCCTCCTATTTTAAACTCAACTAAACATTGCTTAGTGACATTTACCTGATGTCCTTTTTGCAACCACGAAACTCTGTATGGGCTTGGATGATCAATCGTCTCTAGCTCCAGTTTTTCTACCATCTCTGTTGAAACGATATTATCTGTGCTACCACTGTCCACAATGAACTTGCATACCCTGTCCTTAGTCTTGCAAGCAGTCCAAAAAAGTCTGTTCCTTTGGACCGAACTCTCCACCTCCTTCTCTGGTGTCAAAAGAACTTTTCACATCATCAACTATCTTCCACCTTCATCATCCTCTGCTTCAACATTTTTCCTCTGTGCTTCGACAATGTGAGTCTCTCCTTCCCCTTTCTTCTTGTCTGGACATTCATAAGACTTGTGTCCGACCCTTCTGCACGTGAAGCATTTTATCACTCCACCTCTTCCTCTTCCTCTACCTCTAGTACGAGGAAAAATGTTGTTATAATCATACTCTCCTCTCTGATCAACATACTGCTTTCTCTGTGAGCTTCCACCTCTCTCAATCTGAGGTTTCTTCCAGTCTTCCTTGGGTTTTTGATTTCTATCTTGGATGAATGATTTTCCTTTGGCTTGACTTCTGCCTCGGCCTCTTTGACCTTGTTTTCGGCTTAGCTTCTCTTCCACCTTTAGAGCCATTTGATAAGCATCTTCCACCATTCGGATGGTCATCATGATCATCTCATCTTGAATTTCATACCTCAGGCCATTCATATACTTGGCAACCTTTTCATCATTACTTTCATGATGACCTGCTCTGATGTTCAGCTTGTAGAACTCTTCAGTATATTCCTTCACCATCATCAACTTCTGTCTCAAATTCTGCATTTTTCGAAACAAAGAAATTTTATAATCCCTGGGAATGAATTTCCCTTTCATCTTCGCAATCATCCTATCCCAACTCTTGATTTTCTTCTTACCTTGGCAGCATCTGTCAGCTTGCAGTTCATCCCACCAGAATGTTGCATGTCCTTTAAGTCTCGTGACAACATGTTTGACCCTCTTGTCTTCTTCAACATCTTCATAGTCAAAATAGGTGTCCAGAGCTCTAATATAGTCTAGAAGCTCTTCAACATCCAAGTTTCCCTCATAAACTAGAATGCCCATTTTGGCTCTTGCACTCATCCTTGCAATAGCTCTAATCAAGCGTTCATGTGTTGCATCTTCTGCTGAAATTTCTTCTTCTTCATGTCCATCGTCATCTTTGATTTCAGACTCACTGACATCTCCAATATCAGCTCTGCGACTTTGTTTTATTTCCACATCCATGACTCTGGCGCGAATGTCATGCAGATCTCTTTCCACTTCTGGATTCTGCACCTACCTACCTCTTTCTCTTGATACCTCCCTATCCTTTGGTGGATCGGGTGTTTGCCTATCTCTTCTCCTCGGTGGCATGGTTGAGATTCCTTCTCACTTTTCCTGCCTGAAATATACAAACAAGAATCAAGCTTTGATACCTGATGACGCAGACATAGACCCTCTTGGCCCTTGGGTCAGAATTCCACTATAGGATTTCTCTACTTCCCACCCTTGAGTCGGATTGACTCTTTGATTCCTCTTCGGGGAATCCAAGACTCACAAAATGATGCTTCTCCACAGGTCCTTACGAATTGAGCTTACGCGATCGAACACGAAGCCTCAATCCTAGCCTTCTTTTGACCAAACGATGTGGTCGTGTTTCTCATGATTTTCGGAAGCTCAGAGCTCGCAACTTCGCAACTTCTCCTCCCAAATCTTCAAATCTTCACCTTCCGAGACCCGAACTTCCGATGTGCCTAAACGCTTGTCGCAACTCGCCACTCGCGAGTTTGTGAGTTGAAGCTCCCAACTCTTGCTTCCAAATATTGCAATACTCGAAATGTCGATACGGGCATGCTCCTTCACTTGTTAGCGCCCTCCATGCATGACTGCCAGCTAGTCCTAACTCTAGCACTTTTCACTTCTCGCCGCTTCGTGAGGTTCGATGTCGAACTCTCGGCTCTTGTCTCATGAATCCCTGAGACACGAGAGGTCAATGGGGTGTTGAATTATTTAAACAGACGACATGCATCCATCCGTCTCTTCCACGGGCCCACCTCATGATTCTACCACTTGTCCCTCGTACTATCTTTGCACTTCGTGATTTCACGAATCCAAACGTTGAAGCTTCAGTCCTTCGACCCACAAATTCCCGAAGTGAACTTTCAGGGGTAGATCCAATGGTCCACGTTGATCTTAATCAATGACTCTGGCTTCCCTTGGTCTTGTGCTTCAGAATAGCGGCCACTGTAATCTCTCCACTTGTTTGCGAGATCTGACGGCTCACGAGACTTTGTGAATTCTCCACGGAGAATTATGACCGTCCGTTCTCCCTCCAAGAACTTCTGCACTCGTAAACAAAGTGTTTTTCCATGGAACTTAACCGCCTGCAACAAAAACTTGCGATGCCTCCTTCCAACGCCTCAAGGCACTAACCCTCCTGAGCTTTCTTCAACTCCGAGTCTTAAAGAAGACTCCCGCATGCACTCCTTGCGGAAAATCCTTCAATTTCTTCAAAGAATTGAAGTTCTTCGACTCTACGCACTCCCTGCAACAGTAGTCCTTCAACAATTTCACTCAGGTTCGCAAACTCTAGAACTTTACTCGGCCTGCGCACTCCTTGCACGGATCCTGTGCCTAACTGCACTTTTAAGGAAATGAGAACAAAAGCTATCCTATCTGAGCTTTCAGAGACAAACCTCTGAACCCTTGTCAACGCACTCCTTGCGGACAACTTCACTGCACTCCTTGCAGGAACACTTGCTCAGATAGAGAAACAATTAAAACTCATTCCTTACTCTTTCTCAGAGTTCAAACACAAAGCATGAAATCATGTACACAACATATAAAGAAAATGTATAACAGAAAGTAAACATCCATGAGCTTAACATTCAACATGCATACACAGAGAATAATATGACACCATGAATTTGAATCGAAGCTCTTTCTATTAATTCAAATTTCTGTACTTGGGTGTTTTCAGCCACAACTCTCTGCTCTCTTCTCTATGCTCATAATCATAATCATAATAATCTTACAACTATACAATGAGGGTGTCTATATCCCGTTTCTCTCTTGCACTCTAAAACTATCTAATCTAGAATTAAATTCTATCTACTTACATTAACTTATGCATAAATGCCTCTATCTACTTCAGACTAGAGCGGGACGCTCAAGGTTTGATTACAATGCTCCTCCATAAAGGTGAGTACACCTCTATTAACTATCTCATTAATTATATGGCACTTTCAAACTTCAAAACATTTCAACAAGAAATGTGCTGGCGCTTGTCCAGTTGTCTCTTATCTTTGTGTTGTCTCGCTGCTGGCTATGCTTGCACGCCTTGCGATGCTCCTGCATAATTTAGCCTTATCATTGTCCTTGGGGTACTATATTTTCTTGCTTATGTATCCTTACAACGTTCCCATCAATCTTTTACTTTTGGGTTGGTCTAAGTAAAAGTCTCATATGTGTCATATCCCGAGGAAGAGAGAGGGGTCTCATGCAAGAAAATGTTTTGCATTGT
>SNQJ01S0252712.1:0-12729 GCA_010110895.2 Picea sitchensis | reverse complement strand
GCAGGTGTATTTCTTTGGGTCAAGTGCTTAACGGTGGTCTTCATCGAACATCTAGATGAGGTAGGCCTTTTATATTGTCTTGCTAGAATATTTGTTTATATAACATACTTGAGATTAGAGTTGATTTCTACAGTCATTTATGTTTGTTGTGGTTTACCCCTAGCCATAGAGAGATTTTCCTTGTAACAAAATTAGCAACCATACTGAGGATAGAATCTTCTTTTTCGGGGTTTGGAGTGTTCTTATCCTTAGACTTCTCTTGTTTATATTGAGTTTCTTGTCGTATAATTGCTTGACAACCTCTATTCACTCTGAGTCTGGGTTTCTTAGCCTTCTCCTTAGCCTAGCTGTGTTTTGACACATATACATGGGTTTTTGCTTGTCAGTCGCATACATACATGTGTTGTAATTCTGCAAGTTGCGTACATACATGCTTTTCCCTTGAACAGTCGTGTACATCAACCTTTGTTGCTTGGTTGCTGGGTTTGATGGTTATTGGGTAGGTTTTGATGATTGTTGAGTCTTCTTGGGTCTCTGTGGTGACAGTTAAGTGTCTGTGGAGTGACAGGAAACCTGTCTTTGGTTGTATTTTTTGGCGGTGCCTTTCTCATCATATTTTTCATTTGATTTTCCTTGCATCTTGGGCTGGGTATTTTTCTCCTTGATATCCTACTTGGTTTGTCTATGTTTACACACAGTAGAGTCTTTATATCAAGTTGTTGTTCAGTCCTTGCATTTTCATTTTATTATATTGAAAATACAAAAATATTAGGCATTTTACATTGATTGGCATTTTGATCTCTTGAGTCTTTGTCATTCATCTTAGTGCATGTAAAGAAAGATTACATTTTATTTAGAATTGCAGAATTGAATTGAAAATTGTTTTTTTTGGAAAGCATACCATTTATTGGAAATTGAAATTAGGAATTTGCATTGTATTCATATTCATTTATTTTACTTGTTGAGTCATAACATCACTAGTTTCACGGCCGCACCTTTTGAGTAAGCAAGGCCATTAAAAGTAACGCTATAATTTAAAATTAATTAGTAACGATTTTATTTTTCTAGGGTGCACAAACTAGTTTAGGATTTAGAGCCTTGGAATAGGATTTTGTGAGTAAACTTCTCCAAGGCTATTAAATCAACATATGTGTCTGACTAAGGGAGTGGAGAAATCCATTGTATAATCGGTAATATCAGGAGGCTCCGCTTACACCGGAGTTAAGCACAAGGTCGCATGAGGTTGATTGAAGGGATATCCCCCTAATACCTTCTTAGCGTCAGATATATTTCTGGGGATCTATTCGTATATGGGTATCTTGCTAGTTCCCTTACCTCTATGAGAGGCGGTGCTTTCAAGGTTTTGGGCTTTGCTACCCTATCCATACGGTGGACCTGACTTATGACTATTCACCTGTGCATTGGTTATACCGTGGTTTCTTAGTTGCTTGACTTAGGTACCACATAGGTTACTTGCAGGGGTTATTCTGCAGGTACCCTGGGTCAGATAGGGGTCAGACAACACACAACCTTTATGGAGGATTACCTCTCTAGGGGGATCTGACCAGCTAGTTGTTAAGCCCACGAGGGCCCTTATAACTGATTATGTTTCCTCCAATCTTTATCAGCGGAGTCTCATGCCCCTCTTAAGTGAGGCGTACCTACTTTAGAGAGGGAGGTCCCTTTCAACCACTTTATCATGTTTGTGTGCATATTGGTTGTTTGATTATTTTTGGTGTGTTCTTTGATTATTAGTAGACCTTTGAGATTTTATACTGTGCCTTGAGTTGTCATTATCTTGGATAATGGAGTTCTTGTGGCTCCCTCCTTTATCACTACCCCCCCATGACATTCACTCATTTCATGGGGAAGAATCCGTCTACTTTTCATAATGGCATGCATAATTATGACACTCAGTCCATGCCTTGGGTCTCTAGTCATTTTCCTATTGATATGTCAAACATGCCTTCACCCTTTCCATCCTCTCCCTGACCCACTTATGTGAATCCTAGTTTTGAATCCAGAGGCACCGTGGCCCCGCCGTTTATGTCTTCATTTGATAGGAGTCATGTCACTCAACCAAATCTCATTGTGGGAGGTTGGAATCTCCCCTCTTACGAGTCCAACCTATCCATGTTTTTCCAAAAGCCAGTACTCAAATGGGTGGATATTCTACTTATTACACCCCATATGTGTATCCTTCGTCCACCATGCTAGTTCATATGAACACTTTTCCCATGGTAGGTCCTCATATATCCTCTGGTATTTCATATGGAGGGAATCGGTTTTATGGTTCGGGCTACCCTCTTCACGAAACCCCTTCACATGGGGGCAACATATATCCTCACTTGAATAATCCTTATCATACTTTTGTCTCTTCGCAAACATCTGCTTCAATGATGATGCATGTACAAACATCTATGGATCAATTAGGCGAAGGATACTACCTTTCCGAACAGGGACAAGATGTACACCAGGACCCTTCATGGCCTGCAATGTCTCAAAACCAGTCTTTCCCCGGACCTTGGTCTCAAATTCCACAACTCACCACCGCTTCTAGTCCAGTCACTGGCAGTCATACTGGAGCTCCATCACCAACCGCTGCTAGTCATGTTGGAGATTGGTCGACAACCTCTGGAAGTCACGTTGTAGACCAGCAACCAGTCGTTGCTAGTCATGCTGGGGGCATCACTCTAGTCACCATGAGTCATATCGATATCACATATCCAACCTCTGTACATCATGTGGGAGATGAACCTCCAGCCTCTGCCAATCACGCTGAGAGCATGTCGTCAGCCATTGTAAACGACGTTGGGGGCATTCATATGATTTAGAAGACTAGATGAGTCAGACACAAGCCCAAGTTCCTTTGTAGGACTTGCAGAGGAGATCACCTTACTTATTTGTGTCCTGCTACTGCTGGGATACCGGAAGCGTGGTTCTCACTTGGGGGGCCTTCGGGTTCTGAGTCGTCTATGGTTTCCCCACACTATGTTTCTCCTTTGATTGAGACGACAATCATGCCGATGCAATCATCGCCTGACCACACTCCCATTTTTTAGGGTGATACGTCTCCTAGATTTGTTTCCACACATCCTATTCAACCAACGGTTGAAGAAGTGGTCGTACCGATGCAATCTCTGGTCAATCCAACCCTTATTTTTTAGGGTGATGTGTCCTTCAACCATGTCATTAGCATTTCTAGTACTGTACCTTCTAAACAAAAGAGAGTTTTACTCTCCCTGAGCACTCTCCCTCCAAGACCTGGAGAGGCTCCCTTTGACTGGGATGGTCTTGTGGGGTATCCAATGCCTCCTCCTATGTCCTTTCAAGTAAGAGACGTTATTTGATATATCATGGAGAAGGTAACCTCTGCTAGCACTTTATCCTCCTCGACCTGGAGAGATTTGGGTTTTCCCAAGCTTGTGTCAGTTATTCGTAAGATGTTGTCCTTTCACAGAAATCCTGCACGAGAGCCTTGGCCTCCCCCATGACATGTCGCCCATAAACCTCTCAATGAGTCTGATTTAAGATCTTTTTTGACTCGTCTAAAAAAGCGAAAAGATTGTCGAGTGAACTTGTCTCTTTCACACTCGTAAATTGGATTTGAAAGGACGTCTATTTGGTGCAAGTTTATGCATTTTTCAAACCAAGTAGACTAAGATTACGAAAAAGGACATTTTTTAGCGTTAAGTTGTGATTGCATCTCATGCCCTTGCTTGCAGTATTGAGCCTATTTTCGGTTCTCGCTTTGCATTATAAACCGTTTTCCTCAGCAGTTTTGCATCCTCAACCAAGCAGAGCCTTGTTTATATCCTTCGCAGCTTGACACCCTATACCCAAGAGGGAACATTCCCTCGAGTGTCCATTTCCCACATGCACCTCCTTGCATTGAGCATAGGTATGTTCCACTGCTAGAACTAGTTTTCCTTACTTGTGACACTTGTTTCCTCCTCTGTATCATAACATTCATTTGACTATGAAAAAAGAAAAAAATATGGGCAGGAAGGGAGTATTATATTATATTGGCAGCAGTCATGTCACCTTTGAACAGAGCACAAAATTTTTTAGTCCACTTGTCATCATAATTTTAGGTTTAGCATGACCTTAGGAAGTTGAGCTCGTTACATAGAGTTTACTCCTCCGACTGGTTACTCTTCAAGTCCCTATGGAGAGTTTGATTGATGCCTCTTACATCTCACGGTTTCATCATTGAGTCTATGTTGCCAGAGTCTTACATATGTCTCGTGCTCTTGTTCAAAGGATGTCTATCAACCTGTGTCGGACATTCCTCAAAAATCTTGACTTTGCATGTCGGCCATACCCTCAGTTTGTCTCAGAATCACATGAAGTTGTAGTCCTATTGTGTACCCTGGTCCTACTTTCCTCATTGGTAGGTAACTTTGAACCCAACAGTCGACATTTAATCATTTTTCATTGACAGGGTGGTTTCCCTTGTGTTCGACAACAAGACATCTATTCACACATTGGGATTCGTTCAATGTCTTGGATGCCATTAGCCCTATTGGTGGTTTCCTCACCTTTGTTAGTAGTTTTCCTCATTGGGTGCTATTCAGAGGGTTTTTTTCGTGTACCGCTTGCACCTGGCACACACGAAAGACGCACATGGTCGTTGGTTCGTGAACATGTTCTTCATCTGATTTCCTCCAAATCGTCAAGCTCCTGCTTTATACCTCGTGTTGAATGATGAGATATGCCTTAATGCTCCCCTTTCAGCGGGTCTCCTTCCATCGACTTCAACTCATCTATTCTGGAGACGAGACCTAGAGTCCTATGAGTACCTAGAGGCTTGCAGTCATTAGTGGCAAGTTCTCTCACCATCAACAGTTGGGAATACATCAATGTCTTCTAATCGATGTATTCTTCAAGTGTTCGACCTCGACTCCTTTATTCACACTTGTAAGAATGTACTCGTTGCCTTGATACCTACTTTCATCATCGATAGGTTGTCTCGTGTTTGTTAAAAGTATACCTCAATGACCGGTAATCAAACAAAGTCTCATTGTGTTCGACCTCAACTCCTTTATTCACAGGATGTAGACTTGCACCTTTGGCGGATTGTGTAGAAGACTTGAAGACATCAGTTTATAGTCGCAACTTTCCTGAGTTGTTGCTACCTTTCATTGGACCAGTACCTATGTGACTTCAGTGATCATGGGAGATCAGATTGTACTCCATTGTATACAGATATCTTCAGATTGATTTTGAGACTAGTTTTACTGGGCCTTGTTCATGACTATGACAGCCTTTTGCATGTAGCCACCTTTGTATTTTCTATTCATGGTCATGGACAATTGTTTGGTATATTTTCACATGGATCTTCAGTGTAATTCAAATTGGCATCCATGTATGCAAAGTCAATACAGATTGAATAAGAAACTAGTTCTTCCAGCTGGGTCCCCATTAGTACTCCACTTCTGGGTTTTTATAATGTATTTTGGCCATCGCAGATACTCCTCTGACCTCACAAATTAGGGGGAATTTGTTATAGCAAGATTTGCCTCACCTTATGCAATCTTGCATAGAGGGCCTTTTCCCATTTCCCCATGCAGACTTGAAGTCCCTTTTTTGCAAATCCCAGAGCTAAAAACGTGATTTTTCCACACATACGTGCCCTGCCTATAGTACAACATGCGTATACGCAGGTTGCACCACTACATCACACGTACATCGAAATTTGTGCACAAAATTAAAAAATGGTGTCGGGTTTCCATGTCACGTCATGAGATCTATGATCCTTGGCCTTCCATATACTGAAAATGTTCCGACTTGACCCTTCAGTTCCACTTGAAGGCTATAAATGGGCCAAATCCAAGCTATGGAAAAGAGGAGAAAGAATTCAACTTTGAGAGCAAAGTTACTCTCGAGAAATTATTCACTTCACATTGAGTCTACATCCCTTTGTGCTTTAAGTCTGAACACATTGTTCAACCCCCAATCTCTTCCCTTATTGATTGAGAAGCTCATTGTCTCTCTTATATGAGCTTACCTTTGGTGGAGGATTGAAGTGGTGGAGGCATGGCTGGAAGGAACTTAGTTTCTCGGTTCCGAACCGTGTCGACACAGAAGTTTGTAACTCATTCACTTCTGCTGATTACATCTTAATAGAAATACTCTTTTCTCGTCTAATTAATATCTTGCAAATATTTGAATAGTTATTCCATGGGCGTATTTGTTATGAATGTTGATGGATTATGCTATTGAATGTGATAACATTATATATTATCACCATATGCTTGCGTTTATTGGTTGTTGTGGACTAGTTGTAGGTGTATTGCTTCGGGTTAAGTGCTCAACGATGGTCTTCATCGAACATTTGGACTAGGTAGGCCTTTTATCTTGTCTTTATAACATTTTTGTTTATATAGCATATTTGAGATTAGAGTTGATTTATGCAGTCATTTCCATCTGTTGTGATTTACCCCTAGCCATACATAGATTTTCCTCGGAACAATAGCCATGAAGCACATAGAGGATACATGGCATGATAAATTCAAGGATGAATTATGGAGCCTCTGATTAAGCATAGCTATGCATGGAGTTAACCCATTTTCCCTCCAAAATACCAACTATTATATTTGTCCAATGGTAATGATCAATAGCAATATCCCCCCATGGTTGTCTGTGAAGAATGAACATCTTATGTTGGCTCTTATAGTCCAGGGTAGAATACAAGTGAAGAGAATGGATGTCTACATCCAACCACTGATCGATGAATTTAAGAAATTATGGGAAGGGATACATGTATATGATGAATCAAGACCCATCCCAATGGAGAGGCCTTTTGCATTCTATGGCATATGTGCATACACCACACACAATTATCCAGGACTAGAAGTTTGCTCTGGTAATCATGCTCATTGATTTGTTTATATATGTAATTTTATTTGGCATACTTCTTTGGTGCAACTATATTTTTTACACTAACATGCTATGTATACAATGACATCGGATTTTTTGTAACAAAAGGGTATCATGGATGTAAATGTTGTGGACCTTCTATACAGGCTAGGTGGTCCAACCACCTACGAAAGCAAGTGTAAGACTGTTCGAGGGTATTAATCCCAGAATACCACACTTATAAAAGAGTTGCATCTGAATTTCAATGGTAAACCAAAGAGAACCCAAAAACCTGAAATAATGACACCGACATATTGGAATAGGGCATATAACAAAGAGAAGGAGAAGGAAATGGCATAATTATTTGATTCAGGTGGGGAACCTATGTTTGATGATCCTAAAATTTTTTACACCTATGTTTAGAAAATCCCCATTGGGATGAAAAGGAAATCTATGTTTTATGAGCTTCCATATTGGGAGCATCTTAAGATTGGCCACTTACTAGATCCCATGCATATATTTGAAAATATTTCATCTTCTTTATGGAGGCACATATCATGGAATAAAAGTGACACATTAGCCATCATGAGAGATCTTATTGCTTCAAACACTAAAAAGAGACATTGGCCAAGAAGCAAAATTGGAGGAGAGGTTGGTCCCTCTTAATCTTTTAAAGAAGGTAATGCCTCATGGATTTTGAAGAAATATGATTTTTCTATGCTGGAGGATGTTATATTGGGTGTGAAGGAACCTTCTTTATATGGGTCAACTCTACAACGTTGTTTCACTGTAGATGAGAATTTGTTAGGGTTGAAATCACATGACCATCTAAACCTTCTAAGGGTATGTATGTTGAATACATGATTCTTCTTGTATACTGATGTCGGTAAAAATATTCTATGCACTCACAATTTTATGGAAATTAATGATGTGCGTGTCTATTTTGTAGTGTCATTATCCTTTGCTCGTGTGTGGTTGTGTGAACCATGACTTCCCCCAGGACATGTGATGTGCCANTATACTGATGTCGGTAAAAATATTCTATGCACTCACAATTTTATGGAAATTAATGATGTGCGTGTCTATTTTGTAGTGTCATTATCCTTTGCTCGTGTGTGGTTGTGTGAACCATGACTTCCCCCAGGACATGTGATGTGCCATATCGAAATTATCTGCATTTGTACGTTGGACCACAACAAGGGAGATTCATATGGCTAGCATTCCATAGTGGCGTCGAGAGATAGTTGAGATTGTTTGAATTTTTGAGAAGGAACTGCCCACGAATTTTATGGACTTGTAAGTCCATCTTCTAATTCACCTATCTGATGAGGTTGAATTAGCTGTGGTTCTCTCATGTCGTTAGATGTTCTTCTTAGAGAGGTACATGAAAAAATTGAAGGGGTTTGTTCGACAAAGGGAAAAACTGGAGGGCCCTATGGCATAGGGGTACATAGTATACGAGTCGTTATATTATGCCAGTGAATACATTAAGCAAATTGATGACACAACAGGGGCAATCGTTTGGGATGACCATCAAGATGAGTACAAAAGGGAAGGGGAGCTACTTCAAACGAATGGAAAAATGCGCTTGATAAAGAGTAAGTCAGTTATATTTTTTTCAATTTAGTGCAAAGAGGTTGTTTACATTGAAGTTAATAATAGATATTTCATCCCATGCTATTTGTTTTGAATTCTTTTATACATCAACGAATTTAGAAATTTTGATGTCATCAATAAATTTGTTCTTTAAGTTGATAATATATATTTCATGCTATTCGTTTTGATTTTTTTTATATATCAACGAATTTAGAAACGGATGTCATCAATAAATTCGTTCTTTACAACGCAGAGGCAACGTGACCATGGGTTGTCTTGTATGAAGAGAAAAGAAGGAAATGATACAGTGACATGAAAGCATTCATACGATTGAATGGTAGAAGCATGCCTTATCCTGATTATTTAAAAGAAATTATGCCAAAAATATGTTCCAACAGTTGGGTGGTTGACCAGATACAAGAGAAATATGCAGTGTCTGGTCGTAACCCACATGGAGAAGATCTGGATGCACTAAACATAGGGATCGGGTGCAACAACTTTGTAATAACCTCTCCAAGTACCATGTTCTATTTATAATACTGCACATTTGAATTGTAACACATATTATGTTTTTATTAATGCTTCAATTATTAGACATATGGCATTGTCCTTTGTTCACATTTTTACAGGTGCATTTGTTCCCATTTATGTGGGCATATGGACATCATTTTCACACTAAGTATGTTGATGATGGACACATAACACAAGATTGTGGAGTGGAGGTCGAGTTCGACCAATCTAGTCATGCTAGCCACCGTGATGAAAGCCTCATAGAGGGGAAGTTAGGTTACACTGGAAAGATACAAGAGATCATGCAAGTGAACCTCTCATCGTTTCAATGGGTTAATTTTTGTTGCAATTGGTGGGATACCTTTGATCGGAGAAATGTAAAGGAAGATCATGATAGTGGGCTAATATATATTAACTCTAAAAAATGTGGGTTGAAAGTAAGGAGCCTTATGTTTTCCCAAATCATTGCAACCAAGTGTTTTTTTACCTAAACGCATTAGATGGGGATTGGTGGTTCATACCGAGACATTATCCTCTAGAGAAAACTTTGTTGGGTTTTTCAGGATAAATCTTGTGTCTATTGCGCATGGCTTTTTCTCTGCGATTCTGTTATTTCCGCTGCAATTTTATTTCAGTTGTAATTTTCAGTGTGTAATTAATCTATGATAACAATGGCATTAAAATCTGTTTGAAATCATAAAGTAATAATTATTAGATCTGGAAATTAGAAAAATCAACACTTGGAGGCTTGTCTTTTGCATGTTGATGGAATATTCTTGGTAGAGAAGGGTTTTGCTTGTTTTCTGTTGGAATTGGTAAGGAATTTCTTAATATTGTTGGTAATTTCTTCTTTTTTCATAGTTATTCTTGTTCTAACCCTTAGAGGAGTAAAAGTGCTTACACCCTCCACCAAGTCTATCGTAATTGTTGTTGGATAAGTCATTTTTTCAAGGTTGTTAGGAGTAAAAGGGCTTACACCCTCCACCAAGTCTATCATAATTGTTGTTGGATAAGTCATTTTTTCAAGGTTGTTAGGAGTAAAAGGGCTTACACCCTCCTAGATTTACCTTGATGGATTTGCTTGCTCTAGGGAGTAAAATGTCCCACACCCCTAGAGAAGTAGTAAGTCTAACTCTTACATCAAAGACTCCATAACTCAATAGACTAGGCACTCATCTACTTGCATTGGAGAAATAAAATCATTGCATTGAAATACATGATTTTTGGAGATATTGCATTTGTTCAAATTTGAATAAATTTTACTCATTATAAGCTTGCTTGAGTCACTAGAGCGTCTAGCTTGGCCTTGTGATTTTCTTTCTGTAATTAATTAAATGCTACAACCATTAGGGCTGCAGCAAAACACTCTTAGACTCTCTCATAACTCACTAATCTACCATTGAAATTTGCTTACAAGCTGCCATACTAATTCTACTTGACATTGACTATCTTTTGGGAAGAGTTTTTGCTAATTTTGGTGGATATATATTGTTGTTGTAACAATTGTTTGCTACAGTCATAGGGATGCCTTTGTACTTTGTTGATAACTTCATTTAGCAACCCTGTCTTACCATCAAAGGTTGTACTTAAGTATTTGAATATTATCTACTTGTTTAATGCTTGACAATCCAATAAATATTTGATGCTTTTGATGATTATTTCTACAGTTAGTAACTCATTCTATTGTTGATATATAATTACAAGCTTCACTTGCTTGTCCCTTTGATTATTTGGCTTGTATTTCGATAAATTGTCTTATCTTGGGCAGGTTCAACATTCTCTTGTAGGTACACTACACTTTGGCAACCTCCCCTCATCAACAAGACTCTTTTCCAAGCCTCTTTCCACTTCCAAACTTGACCTATAGGGGTTTCACTTAGCATTACTCCACTTTCCATCTCAATCCCCCTAGGGTCGCCAAGATTCCCCCCTTGTGGTGACTTATCATCACTAAAGCGAGGGGAGTATCTATCTAAGGTGACAGTGGGTGGCTACTCCCACAGTTGTCTCACATTTGTGGATTGGGTGGAGCTTTTTCCAACCTACAATCTGTGTGATAACATGTCCTATAATTAATGTTGCATGGTCAATGGGATTTCGGAACGTCGTGCAACTTCTACATGGACATAAAACTATAACTTATTCGACATGGTTGGATCCCTATACTTGCTCAAGATTTGGACGAAAAATGAGATATTACGAGAAGGAAGTAAGGAATATCGTGGAGTATTAAGATATGATCAATGAGTGGGAAGAGTTGTAGTGCTTAAGCCATCCAAGAAGTGTGTGTGTGTGTGTGTGTGTGTGTGTGTGTGCACATACAAATGGATTTCTCCATGCACACTATTCAAATTTGGACATGAAACAACATCAAGGAAAACAATAATGAGGGCAATAAAAAAAAACAAGGTTATACTAACAAGTTTTTATGTGCAACAAAAAGAGTAAATAATAAATATTACTAGGTACTCAAGTTGAAACAAAATGAGTAAATAATAAATACTATTAAGTACTCAAGTTGAAACACAATTTCAATTATAGAAGTCATTTTTATATAATCAAAACAAACCATCATTATGAGACAAGCAAAGTTTGCACTAGATTTAAGCATTATTCATTTCATTGTTTCTTTTAGTTAATTCTATTTTTCTGGCAACCATGTTTTCTACTTGCCTTTCAAACATATTCACTAACTACTTATAACTGTGGCACATCGCACTTGACACATGGTTGTGTGTCGTTGTCTTTAATTTTGCTACCTTGTCGTACAAATGGATGTTATATTCTTCATCATTAACATATTAACACTACATTGTCGTACAAATGGATGCTATATTCTTCGTCATTGACATATTTAATGTTACCTTGTCATACAAATGTATGTAATATTCTTCATCGTTGACTTGTTTTCAATACACAACCTTTAATTATCCAAATAGATGGATCATCACTTTTCACATTGTGTAGGGATGTTGAAGTAGGGCTTCCTTCGATGTTTAATCACAAGAGATTGTAGGGCTTCATCATTGATCCATGCCAACCAAAATAGTTTTTTGAGAAAAACCCTTTCACCTTTTTGGGTTCATTTTTTTTTAAAGATTAAGAGGAGTTAAGTAACTATAAAGGGAAGACTACATCCATGGAATATATAGACTTAAAAAAGAGCACATAAAGAATGTGAATAATAATAATGTAGCCCATTGGAGTTGATAAAAAAATTCTTTTACAACATATACACTTTACATTTTGTTTGGCGTTCCCTTCCCCACTTTGGGGGCATGCTAGTTACCTTATTACTGACATAAATGGCTATATGAAAAGTTAGTGCGTTTTCTAATTATTCTACGTTTTGGCTCTTTTTGTCAGAATCCGACGACACAATTCTACACAAAATCACAATTTTTCGTTGTTTAAATTGTATCTCTAAATTCAAAAATGGATTCAGTGTGTTGGAAAACCCCTGGGGCACTCGGATTATACAGAATTAACCATTCAAATCTACAAATCCAATAATTTCTCACAGAATTTCAGGCAAAATTAAATAAATAAAATCCCCAGAAAAAAACCAAAACATAAAACAATTAAACCACAACAAAAGTTATTGTTCATTTAAATAAAATATTAACAAGGGCAGCGAAGCAGCGTAGTCCCTGCCGAATTTAATGCAATTAAATGGAAGAATGTTCATAAGGCAAAAATATTCCAATGTTGAAGTATGATTACAATAGCATTCTAATGTTGTAGTATGAGAAAATGCAGTTT